>CALYDD020000331.1:0-126048 GCA_944472135.2 Trichobilharzia regenti | reverse complement strand
GAACGTTATCCTTTGTAACCTTTTTGACATTGCATTACTTTCATGTAAACGATTTATTAAAACTATGCACCGTTTTTATAGGGCCCTCTGATTGGGCAAACTTGTCCTCGTTAAGGTCATTTGTCCGTCCGCTAGGTAGTTTCGGTTCGGGCTGCTATAGTTTAGAGTTACCAATTCCACTTCACGTAGGGTTTGATTATTCTACGATTTTTAAATATTCCACAGAGTATCGCCGTAATCATGGGAATTAGACGTATGCCTTAAATGTATTACTTCGCTGTCTCCTACCACAACTGAGTGTATACAACAGGAATTGTGGATTTATACATTTCCTTGCCACTGTGGATGAAATATCGCCGCATTTATTTCAGAAAGTATACTAGATGGTGAAGTGTAGATAATTTACAAGGAACTCATATCTTTCAATGTAATATTTTCGTACGTTCCGACCTCGTCTTCTCATATTTCATCCGCTTGTCTGTCTTGTTTCATTCCCGGTAACCGGTGGACATTATACAACCAGCTCATATTTTTATGGGGCCTCTTGTCATAACGGCTGCTTTTTGTCAAAAATGATAAATAGAGGCAAAACAAACAACAGGTGTAGTTTCTAAGTTCACACATTAAATGGGCCCATGATTTCAGAAGCTCTTACACGGGAATTGGCATCGGTATCGCTTGCATGCTCACTTAATGTGTCATTAAGTGGCTTTTCAGAGGAGGTCAATCTGCTTGCTAGTCGCATTTCCGTAGGTTGTTTGTTCCGTATCTGAACATATTCATTCAAATCAAAACTTTACCTGGTGGCTGCCTTGCACCGTCTTATAGCTACTGTACCTTTGGTGTGTCTGAGGTTATATCCTGTCTCGTCTGAGAACCGAGTGCCATAAGTAGGAATATGTATCAAGTGGTTTAGAAACTTATACAAAAGTAACGACTTAAGTAGCAGTCATCTTAGCCACAATGTTTAGATCCCTAGGATTTCGCATCTGGTTGAGCAAGTTGTGCCGTTTTCGGTTTCGAATGCTTTTAGCTTGAAGTACCTCCGTACTACTTCTACTTTTAGTTTGTGAGTGGCTTAATTGCGCATCCCCGCTACGATGTCCGTCGCTGTGTTTCTATGGGTTTCAAATGGCCTTGATTTTGGAGGAAAGTTTAATTGATGTAATATTTCGACTTCATGGACATAACCTGGGCTTATAGGTCGAAGAAAGTTTTTATCCTGGAATAAGGACAAGTTGTTCAGAAGGTAAGGAGGACTTTCTTTTTCAGTTTATTCATATATATACTATTGCGCATCGAGTTGCGCTGCGGTTCCACATGTAGCGAAAGATAATGAATACCTTGCTCTTCTCTTCTGCATAGGAAAGCTACTTCACAAAATTCGCCATATTGAGCTCAGTAAGGACAAATGTAAATTTTTCCACTTCACTGTTGTGAGTTAATTTGTAAACTGTGTAGGTACCTAAAGTAATGCATTTGGCATGCGGCAAAGTTAACCTTTGAACACCACTAACAACCAAACTGCAAACGACCTTGAGCGGACCAATCACAGTAAAGAGGCATTTATGATGAATAGAAATGTATATTTATGCAAAAAAACATAAACAAGGATAAAATGGTTACAAGGGGTATCTTTCCCGAACATGTGAGAGAAACATCTGTAGCGGTAAATAATTCCCCAAAATTATCCACCATAGGAACAGATTATATCTAAGAAAAGAATTACATCGTGACCATAGGAATCATCAGTGAACATTGGATGCTGACCCTTAGCGTTTAAGTCGACTTGTTTAGCTGAAGGCTTCTCGTCAAGCATCCCCGACATTTGGTACTCCGTCGTGTCACTCTCGTGCACAACAACTAACTAGCTTAGCTTTCGCTTTAATCCACGATTTGGATCCAAAATATATCTCGTAATTTGGACAACCAATTGTGGTGTTTTGCTTTGCCTTAAAAATGGGACTGTCAGTGGAGAAGTCACACCACATCCCGTACATATATCCATCTAAATGACTTTAAATGAGGTCCTTTTGAGATTGATTTGTAACCCTTATCTTTTTTTAAGCGGCCCAAAACCCTTCAATTGAATTCGTATGAGTCCTCGTAACGGGATCCACGAAATCACTTGAATGGTTCACTCTGTGATGAATATACCCTAGAGACGACGGCAAATTAAAACCTTTCAACTCGTCCGTGTGTATAAATGACCCCATTTAACAAGTCTCTTTATAATAGGTATTAAAGTGGTTGGTTTTCTGTCGGCTATCCGTTCGACGAATCCCTTTCGGAGGGAGGTGTCGTATAAACCTAATACCCAAATGTTGTTTACTCGCTGGCGACCACGGTTGTATTTCTTTATCCCCAGCACAGTTTCATCGACATGCACAACAACGCCTTCTCCACCCAGCAAACAAGTGATTTTCTCCATTTTCCACGAAGCAATATCTCTGCAATGCTGGTACCACTGAACTGTTGAGACGAGGCTATTCTCCATCTCGGTAGCTGCTGCTCTCACCGGCTGCTTCAGCACCCAGTAGTTGCAGATATAAAAAATCTGGGTTAGGGAGAGATGCGACCTGGCGAAAAAGTTCCTATGAAGTATTAAAATTATCAGCTTACCCTCTGTAATGCTAGCACGCTTCAAATTTATGGCACAACGATGAACAAATCCATCGGCTGATCTGCTATAGCTTTTTAAAGTCATTATATCACCACACTAACAAGTTCGCTCCTTTCACCATCTGCTGTGGCTGAAAATGGCAGAAAAAGTATGCTGACAACCAGTAGTAGCATAGCTTCTATAAACTCAGCACCTGGTCCTGACATAGACCTCTTCACTTCGCCTAATGTATGTGTCGCGAAACATCAGATAACAAGTCAAGTTTCAACACACTTCAGAAATAGGACGACTATAGCTGTCTTTAGAAGAGCTGAAGACAGAAATTCGAAATTTAAGGCATAGTAAGGCTTTGAATGCATGGTGTCCGGAAAATTTGGCTAGCATATCTGAACTATCAGCGCAGGTCAGTTACATGTAATCGCAGGTCTCTGAACTTACACCTCTGAGCATCCTGACCAGAAACATAAGCCCTGGCGAACTTGACACAGAATCAATAACCAAAGTAGACAACCTGGTAAACTTCATCACAACAGAGGCCATCAAAAGATTAGATACTAGATAAAGTGTGACGGTCTGAAATATACCAGATAATGAGAAGGTTGAAAAAGGTTCAAAGCAACTTACTTGTGTTGGCGGAAATGCCTAACTCCCAAACAAAGTGCTACAGACTGAAGAAGAGTCAGCACGTCCACTGCTTCTCTATACGACTTCAGTTTGAAACACAGACAGAGGCTAAGAAATTCACCAATTCACAGCGTATCCTACTACAGGACGCCACTTACAAACAAATAAATGTTGTAGCAGATAAGACAGTGGTTGCAAGACGTGCTTACAGTCACGTCACTAAACCTAATCGCAAGTCACCAAATAGATAAACACACAAGACTGTGGAACTCACAGCCTCCTTCCTCTCAAACCTCACATAAGCTGCTCCACAGAGTAAGACACTAACGGAAAGGCTAGTGAATCATAATATTGGTCGTAAAGTAGTCCGTCTACCCTCTACCATGGATCTAGACATGCCTCTGTATAGCCCTAAAACAACATTCTCTCCTAGCCGTAACGTGAGAGTTCAAATGGAATTCGGTAACAAAACGTGCCGAAATACACCATTCATTACGAAAAATCCACCACATTTTCAATCTCCTAGGAAGGATCCTCGCTGTAGGGTAAATAATATACAAAATTATGCTGACAACCACATAAAAACCAGGAATCAGGTCGTACGGTCCACGAGCAATAACGACAAAACCTGATTGCACACTATGCCAATTCACACTAAAGCCCACACTAGTAGCTGGTGTAGCAACACCGCGCGAAATAATACAAGTAGCAACACTCAGAGCTCAGCTCCTAAACACTCTGGGTCTTCAAAGTATGACATGCAAACAAAATTTGGCAGAATACGCGGCACAAGTCGGCTGGGGATTAAACCGCAGTGCAACAATGCATATAATGAAACCCATGTAAGGACACTTAATACATCTTCAAACAATAGGCAGATCAATAAACCATGGGCATCACAAGGTATTAATGACTTTTATCCGCCACATCCCTGTCAGCGCTGACAAAACAACTAGTGGGGATGTCAACTATTCTGAACCCGTACCACTAATGTCGCCTCCCTAACGGGAAGAAAAAACACAATCTAGTGCACACGCATTTATTTATCACATCCAATTCTTGTACAAACATAGGCCAAATAAGAACTCCTACCCAAGCCTAAAACTACCTCATCCTATGGTGCAACCCATAATAAAACTTATTCTCAAAAAAGAAATAGGAAGTAACTCAATAGACTTAGGTGAACGTGGTACTTAAACTAATTGCAACACAGGCTTGTTATGCCACGCGAAACCAGTGGATGCCCAACCATACTTGAGTCTGATCAACGAGCTTAAACACTTCAGACACCACTTCAGCTCTCAACGTTACCTAATTCTTATTAATGCTAAATCTATCCTAAACAAACCACCGATGCTCACGGCACAAATCCTGGCATATAAACCCCCAGTAATTATTAATACAGAATCCTGATGTCACTCCAATATACCAGACGAAGAGATAAGCATAAATGGATACACACACTTTCGATGTGACAGGAACAATGTTAAGGGAGGAGGCTGCCTAATGTACTTCCTGAACACACTGTATTACAGATAGAAAATAGGGAACTCAATGATATGCACGACGCCCTGCGGGTCAACGTACACTTCAAAAGTGCTACACTACTAATAGGACGTATCTACAGAGCACCTGGCACCTTTAGTGATTACGAGACACAACTCATTTATGTACTGGACCAAGTATCCACTCTTCCATACGAGCATAAAATCATATGTAGAGACTTCAACCCACCCGAAATCAACTGAAATTTATTAATGGGCCCGACTAAAGATGACAAGCTGCTAGGTACACTGAACATCTTCGGCTGGAAACAAACTGTCATTATCCCTACAAGAGGTGACAACATACTGGACTTAATATTCTGTCACGATATAAGCCCCCTCTCAATCCCAGTGGGTTTCAAGTTTTCAGGTAGTGACCACAAAACAGTGATGTGTGCACTGCCACTTCCACTGAGTAGCAATGCAGCTCGCACCTCCACTTCTCAACAGGTAATACATGGGAACTATGGTAAGGCAAACTGGGCCTTAGTAGAATCAATGCTAAGACCCTGCGAATGGTGCGAATACTTCACTACTGGTGACCTGTCAACAGCTCTGAGTATCTTCTATCAGAACTCAAACACAGGCTTAGATACTTCCACTCCACTCCAGGCACTAGAGGTTTCTTCAAGTGGAAGGTCATTTATGAAACCAAAGGACTGTACAGAACTGAAGAGGCCCTCGACAAGTCACTTCGAACACCACAACTTTGGCATACTAGGGTTAATTCTTAACGCGCTTATCCCCATCCCACAAGCTCAAGATTCGCGTGTGACGAACGAAGAACGCACAGCAATGGTTAGCCCTGCTATGGTGTATGCACTCACAGAAATCTTAAAGCAGCGGTTGAATCGCAAAAGTCACAGCATTTCCCTCCTCATAGACAAAGGTAGGCTATACAATGACTCTGTAGATATGTGTGAATTATTCAAAAACATTTCCAGCTAACAATTTTGAGCCTACAGTCCCATTACCCAGCATACGAAGCAACTCTCATCTTAACCCACACTAAAACAAATTAGTATCGTTGAATTCACTTATGCTAACATTAATCCAAGCTATTAGAACTCCTAAAAGCTCAAAACGTTTTGGCACTGACAGTATATCAACGTATTTCTATAAATATGGTGGTCCTGACATTGATTTACTACTGCTTAAGATCTTCGCTCTGACCTTAGAAACCCAAACTTACTCGGATATATGAAAAACGATATTTATTTTATTTAAGCACAAATGTGGCTCGAAAACAGATGTCAACAACCACAGACCGATCAATATCACGCCTATCGCATCTGGAATTACGAAGAGACTAGTTTTCAAAAGTCCAGGTCTAACTACACTGGACTCAGAGCTGTCCTCGGAAGACTTTCAGCAACTATGTGGAATAACCAACGCAAGAAGCCAGAACACAGATTGGCGACTCGAGAATCTTTTATTCCTGCACCACTGTGGAACAGACCATAACGACGACTGCAGTATCGATGACTCCCGCCAAAATAATAATAGTAATTTGTATTTTCATATAAACATAAATTTACATGAAAATGCATGCCATTTTTACAGGCACGATCAAGTATGGTATAATATCCAATCTTAAATTGTCTACAAGTTAATAATGTCTCAACTGTTAAATATTTGATGCATATATACATATAATTACACTCATTGTCTGAAGCAGACCGTATAGTTATTGAATTGTACAGTTGTCCTCCAGGTTGAGCGGGAAGATCGACTTCGTTTCGTTTTCATCCCGTGGTTGTAGACATACGATAACCAACCAATATTGAGGTAAGTACAACGTTTACAAGGGTTTGAAAGCTGTTTTAGAAAAGTTAAAGTGCTAAGGTGAAACATTAAAGTGTAATAAATTAAGTAAGTGCAATATATCATTAATAAACACATTTATATAGGAAATAGAATGGGAAAGCAATTAATCCTTAGGCCGACAACGTTCATTTGCAATGTATAATAATACCAATATACTCCGTACTATCATGATGTCCACTTTTGGCTTTAATACAATTATTTTCAAGCCAGTTGTTTTTATTTCATGCCTTTTTTTCTGTTTGGTGCACAACCGTACCCTCCAGAGAATAGGAATAGAATAAGCCGAATCAAATTCATAAAGAGCTATAAAATGTTGGGTTTAATGGAATATAATGAGGATCAAGTAAAGACGTTATTAGAAAATAAATGAGATAAGACATTGTGAAGTGGTATTTAAAGATCCGACAATGGACAGCAAGTTAGTTTATAAGATGCCCCATAAATCTGTGCAGAGCCCACATGGTCGCATCTCAACAATAGGCTGAGCGAATGGTATATATCTAAAGGCAGAAGCATGATCTGTCTAGGCGTTCATTATTATCTTTTTCAAGATAAAGATCTAAGCCCTCATAAAAATCATAAATATCTCGAGCCTTCAAATTGTATATCGCTGTTCCTGCAGAATGGGGCGATTCACCTTAGTGACCACCACCATATCTACTGATCAGCTAACGCCACCCTCCCTCCTTTTTCGATGTTAGGCTCTGAGACTATAACTATTATGGCTACCGCAAATATATTGCTTGGTACCAGACATGTTCGTACCTCATATTCCATCTCCCTAGCTTTCTTAATGAGTGCTTCCAACAGGTCTCGCGTACATCTTTATGAACATATTATATATGTGTGCATGCATCCTAATGAACTGATTACTTTATAAGAAGTTAAAAACTTAAAAAGTAAAACGAATAGGTATTGTGAGTAGTGGAGCAAGATTCAGCAGAACACTATAGTTAGGGTTCAATGTATGTAGTATGAACTGAAGGTAAGGTCGGTTGGGAGGACTTAGTGTACTTATATATAGTAAACATCTGACATTGCAAAGTAACGTGTCTAGACATATTGTAAAGAGATATAAACACAGAACCAACAAAATTTTGGCATTTTGTTAACAATACTGCAGTGTGTGTATACTGAAGAATGGTGTCAATGTAGTTGAAGACTGAACGATCAATTCATGGATGTTTGCTCAAAACCAACTTCCCCAATTTTCGCGGAGGCATCAATACGACAGTCATCGTCTCATCGGTCGCTGCTCAGAAAGAAGTCAGCAGAAAACCGTCAGAAGTAATATTGTGATTCATTATTGTAATATTTGTTCACAGACCTTAGTTATAACAGTGTTTATATGTTGGTGTTACAATGAAGAATTCTCGAGTGGCCAATCGGTGTTCTGGTTTTCGCGCCCGTTATTACTAAGCGTTTCTGAGAAACTTCAAGGAACAGCGTGAACCCGAGTGCAGCAAGAGCTGGGCATTAAGGGTTTACGAGACAAATGGTAATCAGTCTACAAGGAGCCGTAGGGTAAATCAAACCATACATGAAAAGAGTATAATCAATAATATAATTCGTATATCAAATAATACACTAGGCTCAATAATTGAGTGTTATGAGGGAAACAAGCGTGGTAAAGCAAGAGAACATGTGATGTATTAATATTTTAAGTATTTTAATAACCATCTAATTTAAGAATTGAACATGCATGATTAATAAGTATTATTATATTAGTATATACATATGTAAAATGTTAAAAGGTGTGGATGCTATTACAATTATTTTCAGTGTTACTTTTACCAACACAACTTAGTGAAAATTATAGAGAATAGAAATCAGTAAATTAGTTAACGTTCGCTGCGTGAGTATTAGAGTCGAGATTTACGTATGTGACTATACTGAAGACTGGACTGGCCTTCAATTTCCGTTCTACCAACAGTTGTGGTCTCTTAGACGAGCTGGGGTGGACATGTTAAAGTGTCTTTCTAGGCTCCGTTTGAACCCATCAGGGCTTTCACAACATCTTATTTCAGGTGATAGTTGGTTCCAAAGAGTGCAATATTTAATGGTGAAAACGTTTGCCCTAATGGATTTTCTGTGGGTAGCCATCTTGACAAGGTAGTCGTGGTTTCGCAGCTGATATGATTTAATATTTTCCCACGTTATGGATGAGTTACTGTAGCAATGTTTCCTAATGACTTTGAAGAGTAGAAACAGATTGCACTTCACTCTCCTTAACCACAGAGGCTCTAATTTCAGACGTACACACCTGTCAACATATTCCACTTGCTGGTCAAACACTACTATGCGTTTCATGAGGAATCTCTGGACACTTTCAACTTTTTTTGTCTGCAGACCTGAGGCTACTAAATAGGAGAGCACAATATTCAAGTTTGAGACGGATACATGTCCTACATATATATAGCTAATCTTGGGTGTAGAAGTTACGCAGTACAAAGGCAGTAAGTCGTTTACAGTCAGAAAAAACCTTATTTGCATGATCGGGGAAGGATAAATCTGAGTATGTTATCCCGAGATCTGTGAATGTGTTCAGTTTTGAGAAGAGCTTACTGTACATATATAGGCACATTATCGGTTTCCAGCGCTCAAGGTGGGTTATACCGCACTTGTCTGGGTTGAAAGTCAGTTGCCACTTTTCGCTCCAATCGCCTAGATCGTTTAAGTCTTGTTGTATCTTGCTTTCGACGCTCATATCACCGTACTCATTATCGTATACTATCTTGAGATCATCTGCAAAAAGGTATGGTTTGCCATGCTTGATTACAGAGACTATTGTCAGTCACGTCTCGCAAACCGTTAATGCCCAGCTCTTCCTACGCTCGGGTTCACGCTGTTCCTTGAAGTTTCTCAGAAACGCTTAGTAATAACGGGCGCGAAAACCAGAACACCGATTGGCCACTCGAGAATTCTTCATTGTAACACCAACATATAAACACTGTTATAACTAAGGTCTGTGAACAAATATTACAATAATGAATCACAATATTACTTCTGACGGTTTTCTGCTGACTTCTTTCTGAGTAGCGACCGATGAGACGATGACTGTCGTATTGATGCCTCCGCGAAAATTGGGGAAGTTGGTTTTGAGCAAACAACCATGAATTGATCGTTCAATCTTCAACTACATTGACAACTATGTGATTTATAAATAAGAGGAAGAGAATAGGGCCAGGAGCACTACTTTGTATTACACCACTGGTTATCGGCTTTGAGGAAGACAACTGGGGGTTGATTTTGACTAATTGCTGTCTTTCTGTGAGAAAAGAACTTATCCATTTGAGAAGTTTTCCGGTTATTCCGTAGGATTGGAGTTTTGTTAGGAGTCTGATATGTGGGACTTTATCGAAGGCCTTGCTAACGTCGAGAAACAATGTTGTTACCGAACGCCCATTATCAATGCTTTGTGTAATGTAGTCAAAATAATCTAAGTGGCAAGTTATGCACGACCTTCTACTTAAGAAACCGTATTGGGATGGGGATAGTAGGTCATTTGACAGCAAGTACTGAATGATTTGAGTCTTAACTATCTTTTCCATTACACGTGAAACTACAGACGTGATGTTGATGGGGCGGTAGTTGTTGATATCAGCTATAGGCCCGTATTTATGGATAGGTACAATATAAGACTTCTTCCAGCAGTTAGGGTATGTCCCATCGCTTAATGAAATTGAGTATAACTTGAGTAAGAGTAAACTCATGTCATTACCACCTTTTTTCAGCAGAACGGAAGATATACCGTCTGGGCCAGTAGTGTTACTAAGCTTAAGATTTGCGACAGCTTTATCGATCTCATGTGTGGTGAAAATTATGTCACTTAAACATTCGTCTGTTTTACGTGGGAAATCCACGACTTCATCGTTCTCTAAGGTGTATAATCTGGCGAAGTGCTTGCTAAACAGTTCACATATCGCCTCATTATTTTCGTAAGCAATGCCGTCTAAGTATATTATTTTCGGATAGGGTGTTTTGGAGTTCGTCAACCTACTTTTAAAAAGTTTGGCTATTTCTCCTGAGTTATGCGGTGCATGAATGGCCTGCATTTCTTTGTTTCTGAGGCCTATATTTCTCAACTCTTCAATTCTACTGAGAAGGGACGTTATGGCAATTAATGACGATAAGTCATGATATCTGTAGTATTTTATTGAGTGCTTTCGTAGACTTCTTCTAAACGATGTCGGAATATAATCACTTTGGGGGAATCTGAAGTTAAGAATCTTCTCGGGTGCAATGACGTCGTGAATTGAGTTAATATTCTGATAGAAGTTGTTAAGAATTGCATCTAAGGACTGGTTCGAAAAGTACGAGTCCCAATTAGAACATCTAATTAGGTGCTGATACAAGTCCCAGTCAGCATGTGTGTACAATCTCATAGGTATCTGGCCAGCTTCATCTCTGCGTTTTGTTTCAGGAAAGATGTCAAAAGAACAAACTACTATTCTATGGTCACTACCTGGAAATTCATGTCCACATGTACGGTAGATGGCGTTATGTTGTTCGTGAAAATAAGGTCTAGGATATTTGCGGATCTAGTGGGTGAATTTATGTGTTGTGTCCACCCTCCTGTGACGATGGAATTTATGAGATTATCATACCTTTGGGGTCCTCGGAGTGAAGACCATGATACTTCTGGCAAGTTGAAATCGCCTCCGATAATTTTATAACTGAAAGGAAGATTGGCTGTAACATTAAAGATATTGCTAAGCATATTATCATATTCCCTGCTGGATGAAGGGGGCCGGTACACACAACCCACAAGTATAGGTTTACTTCTGACAACTTTTATTTCGACCCAGATCGAGTCATTGAGTTGTGACAGAATTGGGTTACTAAACTGGGTTGCACACATGGATTGTTCACAGTAAATTAGTGTTCCACCCCCACGACCTGTCCGTCTGTCCCCTCGAAAAAGGTTGTATTTATCAATCCTTAGGCTGTCATTGGAGATTTCACTTGTGCACCAGGCTTCGGTGATCATAATCAATGACGGTCTGCATATAGAAGCTATTGTACTTAGTGCTAAATGTTTGCTTAGAACTGATCTCGTATTTACTAGGATAATAGATAAACACTGGCTATGTGGTTTCAGTGAGCGGACAACATCTTGGTAAAATAATCCGTGAGTATCCTCTATATACATGTTATCAGACTCATTTACCAATATCTTTGGATCGTAGGAAGACTTCAGGTAGATTTTTGAGGTGGTAGTCAGGGATGGGCTTACGTTTGGATATGGTATGCAGTGAGAGACACCTGTGTGATAATCAGATATTAATATTTTAGAGATATTAGTATCCGCGTTTGGTGTCGACACTGTGTCAGCTATCTCCCGGGAAATATGCCTTGCCCTAGCTGTAGACTGTTCGCTATGCCAGCAAGGAATTGATCCGATATCATGCGTGCTATATGCATGATTCCAGGTGTTTCTGTTAACTGACGCTGGTGAAAATCCTGCCCTAAGGTATAACCGATATGTGTATTCGGTAATTTGTTGCCAGTATAAGAATGAAGTGTTGGTATCTGTTTCTGGTATTCATCAGACCATGGCAAGTTTTGTGCAGAAATCGGCACATGCTCCCCACTAGACACATAAGATATATGAATGGGTTCTGTTGGCTTGCTAAATGTGGTCTGTGGCCGATGTTTGGGGTATTTTCTATAACTTTCAGTCGACAGAATATTAGAAGTGGGCTGGTTGACAAGGGGTTTACGTAGTGGATGTGCAGAACAATACCTACTACCTTGCTGTGCTGTTTGTCTAGAATTAGTGATTGGATAAAATTGGCTTTCCACTTGACACCAATTAGGCCTACCCCTAGGAGCTTCGTCTACCATATTTGACTTTCTCTTACAAAGAAGGCCTAGAGGTGCTTTCGTCTCTTTCATATCAAAGGCTTTCTTGCTCCGGGTTTAGTATTTAATTTATTTACTTCTTTTTCCCTATCTTATGATCAACTGGCTGATGATGGCTAACAGGGCAGCCAGCACATGCTATGTAGGGTTTCTGTGGCTTGACATCTCATGAGCTTTAGTTTTCTTAATGGAAATGGGACGTTTGTCATAACGCCTAGAAAACTTGCCAACTTGGGTGGCTACATTCGACTGGTGCTTCACAGAGTGTGGATTGTCAGACTGAGGAGTAACTGACTTATAAGGCAATGGTTGGACCACCAGTGGGATGGGTTTTGATGGTTTCGGTGTCTTGACTTTTGCGTCAGTGTGAAAACGATGTATTTCAACATTATTTCCCGTTGACTCATCTATGTCCACCATTTCAGTGTCAGCATCAATATCGTTATATAATGCTTGGCTAACATTAGCCAGTGCCTGCGAAAATGTCTGTTGCATGCCGTGATCAGATATTTCACTAGACGGAACATCATCTACAGTTATCCTATTAGAGTTATCAGGGTTCACTGTTCCTGAGCGGCATGGTGTTAAATCAGGTGCAACCCTAATGTTAGTGTATGGTGTTGAAGAGCCTATTGTCTTACCAGATTTCAGAAAATTCCTGGCTTCTTCAGTAGACCTAAACTTGAAAAGCACAGGACACGGGTGGTTTGCAGATTTCTTACGAAGACGCAAAACCTGACATTCTGTCAACGACATATTACAAGCCTTTAGACACGAATTCTTAAGTTTGGCAATCGGCTCTCTGTCTGGAATGTTATAGGCCAAGACGTTATGTGAAGACATAATCCTCTTAACAGCTTCTTCAGCCAAATAGTCAATTATGCGCTCGGATTTGATTAGTGATTCAAGACAGATGTTTTGTGATGGGTCACACAGTTGCGTGAGAGGCATAATGCTGTCAAACTTGCTCTGTAGTTCTGCTATTGACTTCTGAAGTGTCAGTAAATCATTTTTGCTACAAGCCGCATTCTCTGTCAATTCCTCCATGATATCAGATACCATAACTCTGGGTGTGGCTGGTGTAAAGAGTTTAGAATCGTCAACGGAGCTGAGGCCTTCAGATGGCTGACTAGTATTAGATCTCAGTCTCTTAACGGTACTTACACGTTTGATAGACTTAACCATTACAGAAATAAGAAACTTCACAATTTCCGGAAAAAAAGTCTTGAGGATATAAAATAAGATAGCTGTATTATCGAGGTATCAAAAGAACAACGATAAACAGATGTATATTGCAAAAATAAAAAGTCAGACTTTCCTTTACGGAGTTTGCTGTGGATAAAGTCCTGAGTTCCACGTGGTTAGATAGGGTATCCGAAGATTCTTGATGTAGATTTCACGAGTGAATGCTATATGTTGTTCCAGTTAATACAATACAATACTTGTTGACTATGGATAACTGGATAATGTGAGGAAAGCGGCTAATTTCCAAAATATTGAGCAAAATGATTCACGCAGACACTGAACACCTGTAGCACAACTATTCAAATTGCGAAATGGCGTCCCACATAAACCAACGAAATCACATCACGCCTCTGGCTCTATGTCAGCCAAAAGACTGAACAACACAAGAAGATAGAACTAACATCGTCTACGAAATAAATTGTAACAACTGCGAGAAATACTATATTGGCCAAAGTGAACATCGCCTTCATCTTCGTATTGATAAACATAAACTAGCCGTCAAATGACATGATATGCATTCTTTCATATCACTGCAAAGAGACAACCACGGACATCAATTCAAGCAGGGCGACCAACGTTGAAATATTAGACAGAGAAAACACGAGAAATGCAAGAGAATTTCTAGAAGACTGCCTGGTATTCCAGTAAATCGATGATATTAGATGGTTGGAGGCAATCGGCGGGAAGCCTCGGACCTAGGTTTCGTGCTAGTTGGCACTCGTCAGCAAGGCGTGTCCAGCCGACTGCCAGTAACAGGCACACCAACATAGACCAAAAATTACCAATCCATAAGAAGGAAATCACACACAAGAAAATCCAAACTTTAGGTCTAGGGAACAATCACTACCAATACAAGTACACTAAAGGGTGTGAAAACACAAAAAACCCGATGACGTTGAAAGCTTCCACCAGGAGAGATGACTTCCAACCTCGCGAAGAAATTGAAGAGCTCACTTGAAATTGTGGTATGCGCTGAATATTTTTCCAAGTAGGGTGATGAAAGATTCGCGAATATACCAGGCAGTTCAGGGACCACAACTACATGTGCGTCGGTGGCGCAGTGGTTAGGACTCTCGCCGACCATGCACATAGTCCGGGGTTCGAGCACGCACCGACGCACACCTGATATCTATGGTCGGCCTGCAAAATTTGGGCTACCGATATCCATGCTGAAAATTCCATACTTGTACCGAAAATACAGTGTGGCATCAAGCTGTAAATCAAAAAAAAATAAAAATTAAATCATTCACCTGAGTTACAAATCTTCTCTATCATATCTGAATCTAAAATGTGAATGACGCCGATGACTGCTCAAATCACATATCGTTTCGTAAAAGTCATTGCCGTGTAGTGCATCTTGGTTGTTTGAATTCACTGTGGCGCCTCGCCATCTTGTTATTTTTGGCATGGTTGTGCACATGTGGTTGACTCCCTTGTTGTGCTATCATAGAGCGCACAACTGGAGCTTACCACACACTCGGGCAACAGATAAGTTGTATAACATTCTCATTATTTATTGAAGTTGATATTTAATCCGTGTAAATTACAACCTTCATCTGGGAACACTACCGAGTCTCGAGCCTTTTTAATTTGAGGTCGTTTATCAGTACTTGCACTGGTAAGGGTATTATTCCGCGGAGAAGTGTTTATTAAGTGCAGTTAGTTGAGGCATACCTTAAATAAAATCAACACCCAGAGCCGAAAATGATATTCAGCATAGCCGCTTTATCACCATCATATGCAAGCGTAACATAATGAATAAACTATTAATGTTTTCGGGACAGCACATACTATTCATCAAAAATATTATGAACCATTGGCAGTTACGTCCGTGGAAATGGATTAGCTCCGCCAGGTTACGTTCCCACGACTTAGCTGTAGGCTCCGCTGAGTTTCCGGAAAGTAAGTTTAATTTTAAATGATCGGGAGAATGGCGAATCCTCATAGACCAGGCCAGATTTTAGTGAGGTGAGTAGTGATTTAAGTAGGTTAGAGCTTGTATTAGCCTGAAATGGAAAATTTTAGGATATGCTTCCGGAAAATTATGTGCTTCCCCAAAATATCCCTGAAACTCTCAAAACATTTGATTTTCGGATATGTCGTCGGGAGTCGCATGTTAAAAATATCGACCTTTGGTTAACCAATGGTATATATACCTAGGGGCGTGTTGGCGATTCCACTTATTTTGGAAGTTGAATCAGCCCCACGGGACTGGTCGACGACTCGCTCTCAGAATTGATACACAAGGCTCGTGTGACATTTGCAGACCTACGCCATCTCTGGCTTAGTAGACGTGATATCCGACTGGCTATCGATGAAACGACGTGTGTAGTGCTCAGCTTCTTCCTCCTTTATGCCTGGTAGTAAGACTGCGGCCATTGAAAGTGGAAGATATGCAAAGCATTGTTAGCTGTCTCTGATCACGTGTCTGTGTTGTCTCCCCTGTTAAGTGGTATAACCTGTGGAACCATATTGAGGTTGGGGTTGAAGTGGTGGAATAAGGCGGGAAAGTCAGTCGATGGAGTCTTTGAAGGTAGGTGAAACGAATGAGATATCTAATAGATGCCGTGGCCAACTCCTTCCTTCCTCAACGGGGAATGTTAGCTGACACCGGATCCATCAGGCTGGAAAAGATCTGGTGATGATGAAAGTCTAACATGTTATTTGTCAGTCCATGGAGTCTTTGACGGGTGGATTGAGCTAGTCGTGTAGGCTGGTATGAGCTACTTGTCTGGTGGGGGACCTCGGGATCCTGAGAACCAATGGCTGGAGAAAATTGGTGATATATCTCGAAAAAGTTGTAAATCACACAGACGCGTTTAGCCTATGTGATCGCGTGCACTGACTGGCTACGCCTCACCTCTGACACGTCGTGTGGCTCATAAGAAGTGCTGGTCACTAGGTTCTAGTAGCTGTTAAGTGATTGAGGGAATCTATGCACAGTTGTTCTTTGAAAGTGATATTTTATAGAATCATTAATAGAAAAGAAATTATTATTTTCGATATGCAGGTAGGTGATGAAGTCTGAACTGTTGTATGGCTTAGCTTGCTTGTTCCAACTGTCTGAAGATTAATAAACACTGCAGTATCCGGCCAAAAATGTTATCCCAATTAATTTACATCCTCCATTATGTGGTGACATTTCAAGTAGGTGGGTGTGGTATGTGTGGGGCGGCTTCCAAGTGTTGTTTTCTCCACTTTGATGCCTAACAACCATGTAGGTTGGTGAACTTTGCAGGGGCTTTGAAGACTTTTTATTCTACATTTGAGATAGTCGTCGGCTTCATAGGAACATTTACACATTTACATACGATGATCGCGCGTACGATATCCTACTTCGTAGATTCTCCTCCGAATTTACAAGAGAAAACAATCCTCCTTAACACATATTTTCCTACCAGTCACCTTGTTTGTGTCACTTCCTATGACTATCAACTGCCTTCCTTTCTCCCACCTTCCTTCGTTTAGTAAAAACACACACTGTTTCTGTGGGTACTACTTTGATTGATAATTCTGGTCTCATTGTTTCACCACTCATGTGATTCCTGATTAGATTGTCAGTCAGTCAGTCAAGAGGAAAATAATTCTGTGGTATTTCTCATAAGCCTCTTGCAGCAATTCGCCTGCTTGTGATGCTTTCAATTTTGACTTAGGATATTCAGTGCGCCGCCTCCCCCGGGGATAAATTACATACACATGACTGACAAGACCGACTCATATGAATGGACCTACGAGTCAGAAATCGAAGTTTTCCGAGGACTACTCTTGAGCGTAAACCCGTTGGGGTATTTCGCCACTTCGAGATGATATGTTTGTGGAGTGTTGAGCGTTCAGTTCGCCCTAAACCAGTCACTACTGATGCTGTTTGCAAGTAAACTGAATACACTGTTTAATATGGAAGATGTGGTATTTCTATTTGTTGAAATACTGAAACATTTCTGTGAAGCATGATTCTGAAGTTGTTCTTTCCGAAGGAAAATGAATGTGGATTTAGCCTACCAGACGATGGATATGATATCTTGAAGGATTTGGAGTTTCCTCGTGTCGCTGGCGTGTTCGGTACAGGAACGTGAGTAACACGAGGAAACTCCAAATCCTTCAAGATATCATATCCATCGTCTGGTAGGCTAAACCCACATTCATTTTCCTCGGAAAGAATCGACTTCAGAATCATGCTTCACAGAAATATTTCAAGGAATAGAAATTACTAGATCTTCCACATTAAACAGTGTATTCAGTTTACTTGCAAACAGCATCAGTAGTGACTGGTTTAGGGCGAACTGAACGCTCAACACTCCACAAACATATCATCTCGAAGTGGCGAAATACCCCAACGGGTTTACGCTCAAGAGTAGTCCTCGGAAAACTTCGATTTCTGACTCGTAGGTCCATTCATATGAGTCGGTCTTGTCAGTCATGTGTATGTAATTTATCCCCGGGGGAGGCGGCGCACTGAATATCCTAAGTCAAAATTGAAAGCATCACAAGCAGGCGAATTGCTGCAAGAGGCTTATGAGAAATACCACAGAATTATTTTCCTCTTGACTGACTGACTGACTGACTGACAATCTAATCAGGAATCACATGAGTGGTGAAACAATGAGACCAGAATTATCAATCAAAGTAGTACCCACAGAAACAATGTGTGATTCCTGATTAGATTGTCAGTCAGTCAGTCAGTCAAGAGGAAAATAATTCTGTGGTATTTCTCATAAGCCTCTTGCAGCAATTCGCCTGCTTGTGATGCTTTCAATTTTGACTTAGGATATTCAGTGCGCCGCCTCCCCGGGGATAAATTACATACACATGACTGACAAGACCGACTCATATGAATGGACCTACGAGTCAGAAATCGAAGTTTTCCGAGGACTACTCTTGAGCGTAAACCCGTTGGGGTATTTCGCCACTTCGAGATGATATGTTTGTGGAGTGTTGAGCGTTCAGTTCGCCCTAAACCAGTCACTACTGATGCTGTTTGCAAGTAAACTGAATACACTGTTTAATATGGAAGATGTGGTATTTCTATTTGTTGAAATACTGAAACATTTCTGTGAAGCATGATTCTGAAGTTGTTCTTTCCGAAGGAAAATGAATGTGGATTTAGCCTACCAGACGATGGATATGATATCTTGAAGGATTTGGAGTTTCCTCGTGTCGCTGGCGTGTTCGGTACAGGAACGTGAGTAACACGAGGAAACTCCAAATCCTTCAAGATATCATATCCATCGTCTGGTAGGCTAAACCCACATTCATTTTCCTCGGAAAGAATCGACTTCAGAATCATGCTTCACAGAAATATTTCAAGGAATAGAAATTACTAGATCTTCCACATTAAACAGTGTATTCAGTTTACTTGCAAACAGCATCAGTAGTGACTGGTTTAGGAGGAACTGAACGCTCAACACTCCACAAACATATCATCTCGAAGTGGCGAAATACCCCAACGGGTTTACGCTCAAGAGTAGTCCTCGGAAAACTTCGATTTCTGACTCGTAGGTCCATTCATATGAGTCGGTCTTGTCAGTCATGTGTATGTAATTTATCCCCGGGGGAGGCGGCGCACTGAATATCCTAAGTCAAAATTGAAAGCATCACAAGCAGGCGAATTGCTGCAAGAGGCTTATGAGAAATACCACAGAATTATTTTCCTCTTGACTGACTGACTGACTGACTGACAATCTAATCAGGAATCACATGAGTGGTGAAACAATGAGACCAGAATTATCAATCAAAGTAGTACCCACAGAAACAATGTGTGATTCCTGATTAGATTGTCAGTCAGTCAGTCAGTCAAGAGGAAAATAATTCTGTGGTATTTCTCATAAGCCTCTTGCAGCAATTCGCCTGCTTGTGATGCTTTCAATTTTGACTTAGGATATTCAGTGCGCCGCCTCCCCGGGGATAAATTACATACACATGACTGACAAGACCGACTCATATGAATGGACCTACGAGTCAGAAATCGAAGTTTTCCGAGGACTACTCTTGAGCGTAAACCCGTTGGGGTATTTCGCCACTTCGAGATGATATGTTTGTGGAGTGTTGAGCGTTCAGTTCGCCCTAAACCAGTCACTACTGATGCTGTTTGCAAGTAAACTGAATACACTGTTTAATATGGAAGATGTGGTATTTCTATTTGTTGAAATACTGAAACATTTCTGTGAAGCATGATTCTGAAGTTGTTCTTTCCGAAGGAAAATGAATGTGGATTTAGCCTACCAGACGATGGATATGATATCTTGAAGGATTTGGAGTTTCCTCGTGTCGCTGGCGTGTTCGGTACAGGAACGTGAGTAACACGAGGAAACTCCAAATCCTTCAAGATATCATATCCATCGTATGGTAGGCTAAACCCACATTCATTTTCCTCGGAAAGAATCGACTTCAGAATCATGCTTCACAGAAATATTTCAAGGAATAGAAATTACTAGATCTTCCACATTAAACAGTGTATTCAGTTTACTTGCAAACAGCATCAGTAGTGACTGGTTTAGGGCGAACTGAACGCTCAACACTCCACAAACATATCATCTCGAAGTGGCGAAATACCCCAACGGGTTTACGCTCAAGAGTAGTCCTCGGAAAACTTCGATTTCTGACTCGTAGGTCCATTCATATGAGTCGGTCTTGTCAGTCATGTGTATGTAATTTATCCCCGGGGGAGGCGGCGCACTGAATATCCTAAGTCAAAATTGAAAGCATCACAAGCAGGCGAATTGCTGCAAGAGGCTTATGAGAAATACCACAGAATTATTTTCCTCTTGACTGACTGACTGACTGACAATCTAATCAGGAATCACATGAGTGGTGAAACAATGAGACCAGAATTATCAATCAAAGTAGTACCCACAGAAACAATGTGTGATTCCTGATTAGATTGTCAGTCAGTCAGTCAGTCAAGAGGAAAATAATTCTGTGGTATTTCTCATAAGCCTCTTGCAGCAATTCGCCTGCTTGTGATGCTTTCAATTTTGACTTAGGATATTCAGTGCGCCGCCTCCCCGGGGATAAATTACATACACATGACTGACAAGACCGACTCATATGAATGGACCTACGAGTCAGAAATCGAAGTTTTCCGAGGACTACTCTTGAGCGTAAACCCGTTGGGGTATTTCGCCACTTCGAGATGATATGTTTGTGGAGTGTTGAGCGTTCAGTTCGCCCTAAACCAGTCACTACTGATGCTGTTTGCAAGTAAACTGAATACACTGTTTAATATGGAAGATGTGGTATTTCTATTTGTTGAAATACTGAAACATTTCTGTGAAGCATGATTCTGAAGTTGTTCTTTCCGAAGGAAAATGAATGTGGATTTAGCCTACCAGACGATGGATATGATATCTTGAAGGATTTGGAGTTTCCTCGTGTCGCTGGCGTGTTCGGTACAGGAACGTGAGTAACACGAGGAAACTCCAAATCCTTCAAGATATCATATCCATCGTATGGTAGGCTAAACCCACATTCATTTTCCCTCGGAAAGAATCGACTTCAGAATCATGCTTCACAGAAATATTTCAAGGAATAGAAATTACTAGATCTTCCACATTAAACAGTGTATTCAGTTTACTTGCAAACAGCATCAGTAGTGACTGGTTTAGGAGGAACTGAACGCTCAACACTCCACAAACATATCATCTCGAAGTGGCGAAATACCCCAACGGGTTTACGCTCAAGAGTAGTCCTCGGAAAACTTCGATTTCTGACTCGTAGGTCCATTCATATGAGTCGGTCTTGTCAGTCATGTGTATGTAATTTATCCCCGGGGGAGGCGGCGCACTGAATATCCTAAGTCAAAATTGAAAGCATCACAAGCAGGCGAATTGCTGCAAGAGGCTTATGAGAAATACCACAGAATTATTTTCCTCTTGACTGACTGACTGACTGACTGACAATCTAATCAGGAATCACATGAGTGGTGAAACAATGAGACCAGAATTATCAATCAAAGTAGTACCCACAGAAACAATGTGTGATTCCTGATTAGATTGTCAGTCAGTCAGTCAGTCAAGAGGAAAATAATTCTGTGGTATTTCTCATAAGCCTCTTGCAGCAATTCGCCTGCTTGTGATGCTTTCAATTTTGACTTAGGATATTCAGTGCGCCGCCTCCCCGGGGATAAATTACATACACATGACTGACAAGACCGACTCATATGAATGGACCTACGAGTCAGAAATCGAAGTTTTCCGAGGACTACTCTTGAGCGTAAACCCGTTGGGGTATTTCGCCACTTCGAGATGATATGTTTGTGGAGTGTTGAGCGTTCAGTTCGCCCTAAACCAGTCACTACTGATGCTGTTTGCAAGTAAACTGAATACACTGTTTAATATGGAAGATGTGGTATTTCTATTTTCAAGTATTGGTTTTTGTAGGGATTTTGTTTGATTGCATGGAGGATTGAATCATGAGCTGACATCAGTTAGAGAACCACTGGAAAACCTGGGAGTACTGGACCGCCGTTTTGTCCTAGTTTGGTACTCCTCAGCAGTACGCACCCACCGGGATTCGAACCCAGGACCTTCTGGTTACAAGGCGAGCTCGTAGACCATTGAGCCACTGGGACCCGATCCAATGGTCCTTGAATTCTAACTTCTGCCAGTTCACGACATAGCGCGACCACTTCGCAATGTCTTCTTTGATGAGTTACTGCCTCATCTTCGACCTGCTGTACCCTACTGGTCACGGCTTCCCACTAGAACCCCAGGTTAACTGCCTGAATAGGGCCAGTCACTAGTGAGCATCAGATGAATTTTCAAGTATTGGTTTTTGTAGGGATTTTGTTTGATTGCATGGAGGATTGAATCATGAGCTGACATCAGTTAGAGAACCACTGGAAAACCTGGGAGTACTGGACCGCCGTTTCGTCCTAGTTTGGGACTCCTCAGCAGTACGCACCCACCGGGATTCGAACCCAGGACCTTCTGGTTACAAGGCGAGCTCATAGACCATTGAGCCACTGGGACCCGATCCAATGGTCCTTGAATTCTAACTTCTAGTTCAACTGGTTGAAATACTGAAACATTTCTGTGAAGCATGATTCTGAAGTTGTTCTTTCCGAAGGAAAATGAATGTGGATTTAGCCTACCAGACGATGGATATGATATCTTGAAGGATTTGGAGTTTCCTCGTGTCGCTGGCGTGTTCGGTACAGGAACGTGAGTAACACGAGGAAACTCCAAATCCTTCAAGATATCATATCCATCGTCTGGTAGGCTAAACCCACATTCATTTTCCCTCGGAAAGAATCGACTTCAGAATCATGCTTCACAGAAATATTTCAAGGAATAGAAATTACTAGATCTTCCACATTAAACAGTGTATTCAGTTTACTTGCAAACAGCATCAGTAGTGACTGGTTTAGGAGGAACTGAACGCTCAACACTCCACAAACATATCATCTCGAAGTGGCGAAATACCCCAACGGGTTTACGCTCAAGAGTAGTCCTCGGAAAACTTCGATTTCTGACTCGTAGGTCCATTCATATGAGTCGGTCTTGTCAGTCATGTGTATGTAATTTATCCCCAGGGGAGGCGGCGCACTGAATATCCTAAGTCAAAATTGAAAGCATCACAAGCAGGCGAATTGCTGCAAGAGGCTTATGAGAAATACCACAGAATTATTTTCCTCTTGACTGACTGACTGACTGACTGACAATCTAATCAGGAATCACATGAGTGGTGAAACAATGAGACCAGAATTATCAATCAAAGTAGTACCCACAGAAACAATGTGTGATTCCTGATTAGATTGTCAGTCAGTCAGTCAGTCAAGAGGAAAATAATTCTGTGGTATTTCTCATAAGCCTCTTGCAGCAATTCGCCTGCTTGTGATGCTTTCAATTTTGACTTAGGATATTCAGTGCGCCGCCTCCCCCGGGGATAAATTACATACACATGACTGACAAGACCGACTCATATGAATGGACCTACGAGTCAGAAATCGAAGTTTTCCGAGGACTACTCTTGAGCGTAAACCCGTTGGGGTATTTCGCCACTTCGAGATGATATGTTTGTGGAGTGTTGAGCGTTCAGTTCGCCCTAAACCAGTCACTACTGATGCTGTTTGCAAGTAAACTGAATACACTGTTTAATATGGAAGATGTGGTATTTCTATTTGTTGAAATACTGAAACATTTCTGTGAAGCATGATTCTGAAGTTGTTCTTTCCGAAGGAAAATGAATGTGGATTTAGCCTACCAGACGATGGATATGATATCTTGAAGGATTTGGAGTTTCCTCGTGTCGCTGGCGTGTTCGGTACAGGAACGTGAGTAACACGAGGAAACTCCAAATCCTTCAAGATATCATATCCATCGTCTGGTAGGCTAAACCCACATTCATTTTCCCTCGGAAAGAATCGACTTCAGAATCATGCTTCACAGAAATATTTCAAGGAATAGAAATTACTAGATCTTCCACATTAAACAGTGTATTCAGTTTACTTGCAAACAGCATCAGTAGTGACTGGTTTAGGAGGAACTGAACGCTCAACACTCCACAAACATATCATCTCGAAGTGGCGAAATACCCCAACGGGTTTACGCTCAAGAGTAGTCCTCGGAAAACTTCGATTTCTGACTCGTAGGTCCATTCATATGAGTCGGTCTTGTCAGTCATGTGTATGTAATTTATCCCCGGGGAGGCGGCGCACTGAATATCCTAAGTCAAAATTGAAAGCATCACAAGCAGGCGAATTGCTGCAAGAGGCTTATGAGAAATACCACAGAATTATTTTCCTCTTGACTGACTGACTGACTGACAATCTAATCAGGAATCACATGAGTGGTGAAACAATGAGACCAGAATTATCAATCAAAGTAGTACCCACAGAAACAATGTGTGATTCCTGATTAGATTGTCAGTCAGTCAGTCAGTCAAGAGGAAAATAATTCTGTGGTATTTCTCATAAGCCTCTTGCAGCAATTCGCCTGCTTGTGATGCTTTCAATTTTGACTTAGGATATTCAGTGCGCCGCCTCCCCCGGGGATAAATTACATACACATGACTGACAAGACCGACTCATATGAATGGACCTACGAGTCAGAAATCGAAGTTTTCCGAGGACTACTCTTGAGCGTAAACCCGTTGGGGTATTTCGCCACTTCGAGATGATATGTTTGTGGAGTGTTGAGCGTTCAGTTCGCCCTAAACCAGTCACTACTGATGCTGTTTGCAAGTAAACTGAATACACTGTTTAATATGGAAGATGTGGTATTTCTATTTGTTGAAATACTGAAACATTTCTGTGAAGCATGATTCTGAAGTTGTTCTTTCCGAAGGAAAATGAATGTGGATTTAGCCTACCAGACGATGGATATGATATCTTGAAGGATTTGGAGTTTCCTCGTGTCGCTGGCGTGTTCGGTACAGGAACGTGAGTAACACGAGGAAACTCCAAATCCTTCAAGATATCATATCCATCGTCTGGTAGGCTAAACCCACATTCATTTTCCCTCGGAAAGAATCGACTTCAGAATCATGCTTCACAGAAATATTTCAAGGAATAGAAATTACTAGATCTTCCACATTAAACAGTGTATTCAGTTTACTTGCAAACAGCATCAGTAGTGACTGGTTTAGGACGAACTGAACGCTCAACACTCCACAAACATATCATCTCGAAGTGGCGAAATACCCCAACGGGTTTACGCTCAAGAGTAGTCCTCGGAAAACTTCGATTTCTGACTCGTAGGTCCATTCATATGAGTCGGTCTTGTCAGTCATGTGTATGTAATTTATCCCCGGGGAGGCGGCGCACTGAATATCCTAAGTCAAAATTGAAAGCATCACAAGCAGGCGAATTGCTGCAAGAGGCTTATGAGAAATACCACAGAATTATTTTCCTCTTGACTGACTGACTGACTGACAATCTAATCAGGAATCACATGAGTGGTGAAACAATGAGACCAGAATTATCAATCAAAGTAGTACCCACAGAAACAATGTGTGATTCCTGATTAGATTGTCAGTCAGTCAGTCAGTCAAGAGGAAAATAATTCTGTGGTATTTCTCATAAGCCTCTTGCAGCAATTCGCCTGCTTGTGATGCTTTCAATTTTGACTTAGGATATTCAGTGCGCCGCCTCCCCGGGGATAAATTACATACACATGACTGACAAGACCGACTCATATGAATGGACCTACGAGTCAGAAATCGAAGTTTTCCGAGGACTACTCTTGAGCGTAAACCCGTTGGGGTATTTCGCCACTTCGAGATGATATGTTTGTGGAGTGTTGAGCGTTCAGTTCGCCCTAAACCAGTCACTACTGATGCTGTTTGCAAGTAAACTGAATACACTGTTTAATATGGAAGATGTGGTATTTCTATTTGTTGAAATACTGAAACATTTCTGTGAAGCATGATTCTGAAGTTGTTCTTTCCGAAGGAAAATGAATGTGGATTTAGCCTACCAGACGATGGATATGATATCTTGAAGGATTTGGAGTTTCCTCGTGTCGCTGGCGTGTTCGGTACAGGAACGTGAGTAACACGAGGAAACTCCAAATCCTTCAAGATATCATATCCATCGTCTGGTAGGCTAAACCCACATTCATTTTCCTCGGAAAGAATCGACTTCAGAATCATGCTTCACAGAAATATTTCAAGGAATAGAAATTACTAGATCTTCCACATTAAACAGTGTATTCAGTTTACTTGCAAACAGCATCAGTAGTGACTGGTTTAGGAGGAACTGAACGCTCAACACTCCACAAACATATCATCTCGAAGTGGCGAAATACCCCAACGGGTTTACGCTCAAGAGTAGTCCTCGGAAAACTTCGATTTCTGACTCGTAGGTCCATTCATATGAGTCGGTCTTGTCAGTCATGTGTATGTAATTTATCCCCAGGGGAGGCGGCGCACTGAATATCCTAAGTCAAAATTGAAAGCATCACAAGCAGGCGAATTGCTGCAAGAGGCTTATGAGAAATACCACAGAATTATTTTCCTCTTGACTGACTGACTGACTGACTGACAATCTAATCAGGAATCACATGAGTGGTGAAACAATGAGACCAGAATTATCAATCAAAGTAGTACCCACAGAAACAATGTGTGATTCCTGATTAGATTGTCAGTCAGTCAGTCAGTCAAGAGGAAAATAATTCTGTGGTATTTCTCATAAGCCTCTTGCAGCAATTCGCCTGCTTGTGATGCTTTCAATTTTGACTTAGGATATTCAGTGCGCCGCCTCCCCTGGGGATAAATTACATACACATGACTGACAAGACCGACTCATATGAATGGACCTACGAGTCAGAAATCGAAGTTTTCCGAGGACTACTCTTGAGCGTAAACCCGTTGGGGTATTTCGCCACTTCGAGATGATATGTTTGTGGAGTGTTGAGCGTTCAGTTCGCCCTAAACCAGTCACTACTGATGCTGTTTGCAAGTAAACTGAATACACTGTTTAATATGGAAGATGTGGTATTTCTATTTGTTGAAATACTGAAACATTTCTGTGAAGCATGATTCTGAAGTTGTTCTTTCCGAAGGAAAATGAATGTGGATTTAGCCTACCAGACGATGGATATGATATCTTGAAGGATTTGGAGTTTCCTCGTGTCGCTGGCGTGTTCGGTACAGGAACGTGAGTAACACGAGGAAACTCCAAATCCTTCAAGATATCATATCCATCGTCTGGTAGGCTAAACCCACATTCATTTTCCCTCGGAAAGAATCGACTTCAGAATCATGCTTCACAGAAATATTTCAAGGAATAGAAATTACTAGATCTTCCACATTAAACAGTGTATTCAGTTTACTTGCAAACAGCATCAGTAGTGACTGGTTTAGGAGGAACTGAACGCTCAACACTCCACAAACATATCATCTCGAAGTGGCGAAATACCCCAACGGGTTTACGCTCAAGAGTAGTCCTCGGAAAACTTCGATTTCTGACTCGTAGGTCCATTCATATGAGTCGGTCTTGTCAGTCATGTGTATGTAATTTATCCCCAGGGGAGGCGGCGCACTGAATATCCTAAGTCAAAATTGAAAGCATCACAAGCAGGCGAATTGCTGCAAGAGGCTTATGAGAAATACCACAGAATTATTTTCCTCTTGACTGACTGACTGACTGACAATCTAATCAGGAATCACATGAGTGGTGAAACAATGAGACCAGAATTATCAATCAAAGTAGTACCCACAGAAACAATGTGTGATTCCTGATTAGATTGTCAGTCAGTCAGTCAGTCAAGAGGAAAATAATTCTGTGGTATTTCTCATAAGCCTCTTGCAGCAATTCGCCTGCTTGTGATGCTTTCAATTTTGACTTAGGATATTCAGTGCGCCGCCTCCCCTGGGGATAAATTACATACACATGACTGACAAGACCGACTCATATGAATGGACCTACGAGTCAGAAATCGAAGTTTTCCGAGGACTACTCTTGAGCGTAAACCCGTTGGGGTATTTCGCCACTTCGAGATGATATGTTTGTGGAGTGTTGAGCGTTCAGTTCGCCCTAAACCAGTCACTACTGATGCTGTTTGCAAGTAAACTGAATACACTGTTTAATATGGAAGATGTGGTATTTCTATTTTCATGTATTGGTTTTTGTAGGGATTTTGTTTGATTGCATGGAGGATTGAATCATGAGCTGACATCAGTTAGAGAACCACTGGAAATCCTGGGAGTACTGGACCGCCGTTTTGTCCTAGTTTGGTACTCCTCAGCAGTACGCACCCACCGGGATTCGAACCCAGGACCTTCTGGTTACAAGGCGAGCTCGTAGACCATTGAGCCACTGGGACCCGATCTAATGGTCCTTGAATTCTAACTTCTGCCAGTTCACGACATAGCGCGACCACTTCGCAATGTCTTCTTTGATGAGTTACTGCCTCATCTTCGACCTGCTGTACCCTACTGGTCACGGCTTCCCACTAGAACCCCAGGTTAACTGCCTGAATAGGGCCAGTCACTAGTGAGCATCAGATGAATTTTCAAGTATTGGTTTTTGTAGGGATTTTGTTTGATTGCATGGAGGATTGAATCATGAGCTGACATCAGTTAGAGAACCACTGGAAAACCTGGGAGTACTGGACAGCCGTTTCGTCCTAGTTTGGGACTCCTCAGCAGTACGCACCCACCGGGATTCGAACCCAGGACCTTCTGGTTACAAGGCGAGCTCGTAGACCATTGAGCCACTGGGACACGATCCAATGGTCCTTGAACTCTAACTTCTATTTCTATTTGTTGAAATACTGAAACATTTCTGTGAAGCATGATTCTGAAGTTGTTCTTTCCGAAGGAAAATGAATGTGGATTTAGCCTACCAGACGATGGATATGATATCTTGAAGGATTTGGAGTTTCCTCGTGTCGCTGGCGTGTTCGGTACAGGAACGTGAGTAACACGAGGAAACTCCAAATCCTTCAAGATATCATATCCATCGTCTGGTAGGCTAAACCCACATTGATTTTCCCTCGGAAAGAATCGACTTCAGAATCATGCTTCACAGAAATATTTCAAGGAATAGAAATTACTAGATCTTCCACATTAAACAGTGTATTCAGTTTACTTGCAAACAGCATCAGTAGTGACTGGTTTAGGAGGAACTGAACGCTCAACACTCCACAAACATATCATCTCGAAGTGGCGAAATACCCCAACGGGTTTACGCTCAAGAGTAGTCCTCGGAAAACTTCGATTTCTGACTCGTAGGTCCATTCATATGAGTCGGTCTTGTCAGTCATGTGTATGTAATTTATCCCCAGGGGAGGCGGCGCACTGAATATCCTAAGTCAAAATTGAAAGCATCACAAGCAGGCGAATTGCTGCAAGAGGCTTATGAGAAATACCACAGAATTATTTTCCCCTTGACTGACTGACTGACTGACTGACGACAATCTAATCAGGAATCACATGAGTGGTGAAACAATGAGACCAGAATTATCAATCAAAGTAGTACCCACAGAAACAATGTGTGATTCCTGATTAGATTGTCAGTCAGTCAGTCAGTCAAGAGGAAAATAATTCTGTGGTATTTCTCATAAGCCTCTTGCAGCAATTCGCCTGCTTGTGATGCTTTCAATTTTGACTTAGGATATTCAGTGCGCCGCCTCCCCCGGGGATAAATTACATACACATGACTGACAAGACCGACTCATATGAATGGACCTACGAGTCAGAAATCGAAGTTTTCCGAGGACTACTCTTGAGCGTAAACCCGTTGGGGTATTTCGCCACTTCGAGATGATATGTTTGTGGAGTGTTGAGCGTTCAGTTCGTCCTAAACCAGTCACTACTGATGCTGTTTGCAAGTAAACTGAATACACTGTTTAATATGGAAGATGTGGTATTTCTATTTGTTGAAATACTGAAACATTTCTGTGAAGCATGATTCTGAAGTTGTTCTTTCCGAAGGAAAATGAATGTGGATTTAGCCTACCAGACGATGGATATGATATCTTGAAGGATTTGGAGTTTCCTCGTGTCGCTGGCGTGTTCGGTACAGGAACGTGAGTAACACGAGGAAACTCCAAATCCTTCAAGATATCATATCCATCGTCTGGTAGGCTAAACCCACATTCATTTTCCCTCGGAAAGAATCGACTTCAGAATCATGCTTCACAGAAATATTTCAAGGAATAGAAATTACTAGATCTTCCACATTAAACAGTGTATTCAGTTTACTTGCAAACAGCATCAGTAGTGACTGGTTTAGGAGGAACTGAACGCTCAACACTCCACAAACATATCATCTCGAAGTGGCGAAATACCCCAACGGGTTTACGCTCAAGAGTAGTCCTCGGAAAACTTCGATTTCTGACTCGTAGGTCCATTCATATGAGTCGGTCTTGTCAGTCATGTGTATGTAATTTATCCCCAGGGGAGGCGGCGCACTGAATATCCTAAGTCAAAATTGAAAGCATCACAAGCAGGCGAATTGCTGCAAGAGGCTTATGAGAAATACCACAGAATTATTTTCCTCTTGACTGACTGACTGACTGACAATCTAATCAGGAATCACATGAGTGGTGAAACAATGAGACCAGAATTATCAATCAAAGTAGTACCCACAGAAACAATGTGTGATTCCTGATTAGATTGTCAGTCAGTCAGTCAGTCAAGAGGAAAATAATTCTGTGGTATTTCTCATAAGCCTCTTGCAGCAATTCGCCTGCTTGTGATGCTTTCAATTTTGACTTAGGATATTCAGTGCGCCGCCTCCCCTGGGGATAAATTACATACACATGACTGACAAGACCGACTCATATGAATGGACCTACGAGTCAGAAATCGAAGTTTTCCGAGGACTACTCTTGAGCGTAAACCCGTTGGGGTATTTCGCCACTTCGAGATGATATGTTTGTGGAGTGTTGAGCGTTCAGTTCGTCCTAAACCAGTCACTACTGATGCTGTTTGCAAGTAAACTGAATACACTGTTTAATATGGAAGATGTGGTATTTCTATTTGTTGAAATACTGAAACATTTCTGTGAAGCATGATTCTGAAGTTGTTCTTTCCGAAGGAAAATGAATGTGGATTTAGCCTACCAGACGATGGATATGATATCTTGAAGGATTTGGAGTTTCCTCGTGTCGCTGGCGTGTTCGGTACAGGAACGTGAGTAACACGAGGAAACTCCAAATCCTTCAAGATATCATATCCATCGTCTGGTAGGCTAAACCCACATTCATTTTCCTTCGGAAAGAATCGACTTCAGAATCATGCTTCACAGAAATATTTCAACAAATAGAAATTACCACATCTTCCACATTAAACAGTGTATTCAGTTTACTTGCAAACAGCATCAGTAGTGACTGGTTTAGGACGAACTGAACGCTCAACACTCCACAAACATATCATCTCGAAGTGGCGAAATACCCCAACGGGTTTACGCTCAAGAGTAGTCCTCGGAAAACTTCGATTTCTGACTCGTAGGTCCATTCATATGAGTCGGTCTTGTCAGTCATGTGTATGTAATTTATCCCCAGGGGAGGCGGCGCACTGAATATCCTAAGTCAAAATTGAAAGCATCACAAGCAGGCGAATTGCTGCAAGAGGCTTATGAGAAATACCACAGAATTATTTTCCTCTTGACTGACTGACTGACTGACAATCTAATCAGGAATCACATGAGTGGTGAAACAATGAGACCAGAATTATCAATCAAAGTAGTACCCACAGAAACAATGTGTGATTCCTGATTAGATTGTCAGTCAGTCAGTCAGTCAAGAGGAAAATAATTCTGTGGTATTTCTCATAAGCCTCTTGCAGCAATTCGCCTGCTTGTGATGCTTTCAATTTTGACTTAGGATATTCAGTGCGCCGCCTCCCCTGGGGATAAATTACATACACATGACTGACAAGACCGACTCATATGAATGGACCTACGAGTCAGAAATCGAAGTTTTCCGAGGACTACTCTTGAGCGTAAACCCGTTGGGGTATTTCGCCACTTCGAGATGATATGTTTGTGGAGTGTTGAGCGTTCAGTTCGCCCTAAACCAGTCACTACTGATGCTGTTTGCAAGTAAACTGAATACACTGTTTAATATGGAAGATGTGGTATTTCTATTTGTTGAAATACTGAAACATTTCTGTGAAGCATGATTCTGAAGTTGTTCTTTCCGAAGGAAAATGAATGTGGATTTAGCCTACCAGACGATGGATATGATATCTTGAAGGATTTGGAGTTTCCTCGTGTCGCTGGCGTGTTCGGTACAGGAACGTGAGTAACACGAGGAAACTCCAAACCCTTCAAGATATCATATCCATCGTCTGGTAGGCTAAACCCACATTCATTTTCCCTCGGAAAGAATCGACTTCAGAATCATGCTTCAGAGAAATATTTCAACAAATAGAAATACCACATCTTCCATATTAAACAGTGTATTCAGTTTACTTGCAAACAGCATCAGTAGTGACTGGTTTAGGACGAACTGAACGCTCAACACTCCACAAACATATCATCTCGAAGTGGCGAAATACCCCAACGGGTTTACGCTCAAGAGTAGTCCTCGGAAAACTTCGATTTCTGACTCGTAGGTCCATTCATATGAGTCGGTCTTGTCAGTCATGTGTATGTAATTTATCCCCAGGGGAGGCGGCGCACTGAATATCCTAAGTCAAAATTGAAAGCATCACAAGCAGGCGAATTGCTGCAAGAGGCTTATGAGAAATACCACAGAATTATTTTCCTCTTGACTGACTGACTGACTGACTGACTGACAATCTAATCAGGAATCACATGAGTGGTGAAACAATGAGACCAGAATTATCAATCAAAGTAGTACCCACAGAAACAATGTGTGATTTTACTATACGAAGTTAGGTAGGAGAAAGGAAGGCAGTTGATAGTCATTGAAGGTGACACAGACAAGGTGACTGTTAGTAAAATTTATTTTGTGTTAGGGCGGACTGTTTTCTCTTGCAAATTCGGAGGTGAAGTCTACGAACAATGGTATCGTCCCTGTGTATTTCATTGTTTGGTAGCTTGTTATCCAGGACACCGTAATCATCGGTAGACTCAAGGCAGCATACATCAATGGGTCATAACTTTCGATGTCCACCCTTTGCAAGCATCTCCACTGAACATATTCCGGGTTTGGATTCCACTACGGGTACTCCGGTGATCGATGATGATTCTGCTACTGCCCTCAGTCAAGGACTGTCACACGCGTTGTTTGCTGTCCACAGTGGTTCAGGTGGTACGCCAAATTTCTGCACCAAATGATACCATACGTAGTACTACTTAATAGTTCTTATTTCTTTCCACAATTTATTTTATTCATTTTTCGGCATGTATATATACTCTGTTTGGTTTCGTTTTTGGCAGTAGTCGTTTTTCCAGGTACTAATCCTTTTTGATGTTTTTCTCGTTACAGAGGGTATCAACAGCAGGTAATCAGTTTCTGTTTACTAACAGTTTATTTTGCATTTCGCCTCGAACTTCCCGCTAGACCTGTCGGGTCTCATGTCATCTCGTAGTTCACAACAGTTGTGGAATTACGAACGGTATAGCATTTTAATATATGTGTAAAACTTGGGCATTGTGGTAGTAAGTAATTCCATATTAGTTTGTTTATTAGGTATATCACACAATGAAACAGTATTACTATTTACTGGATGACACAGCTTCGAACAAAATTTATTGCTGTTCATAATCATTCCATCAATTGTAATCACACGACTTTGAAACTTGGGTTTTATAGTTTTCTTTGTTTTCTCCAATTTGTCGTCGTTGGGGCAGTAGAATTTTCCAGATATCTGGGTGGACAGGTGTTGAATCATTCCTATTACATGTATTCTGTCTCAGTTGATTCGATAAACAAAGCTTCTGTTATCAATCTCTCGCTCCACCCTGCTGGTACATTAGATTTTAAACCTGTCATCCTATCCCATCCAGGCTATTGTATGGTTGTGTGTAACTGCTTGCAGTGCTATAACTGAACTATTCTCTAGATTTCTTATCTTTGTCGGGTCAACCAATGTAGATTTTGCTAAGTTTTTATGTTCTGCTAGTCTGACTCACTGAACCTGTTCTACTAGTTTGGCCTATGTATTTGACCTGACAATCAGTGCAGGCAGGGTATTAGATAAACTAAATTGTTTTGTTTAATTGGCTCCAGAGGATTGATCCTTTAACCAACAAAGCTTGTTTCTAATTGAGTTTGTGGGTGGTTTGAATGCCAGCCACTTTTATTCCTGCCTTGTGAAGAATTCTGTGTAAGGTGGTTTCCGAGGTTCCTTCCTTGTATGGAATTACTGTTGATGATTTAGATTCCTTATTGTTGGTGTCGTCATTAATATTATTGTTGTGACTACTATTATTATTATTATCGCTATCGCTACTATCACTATTTATTTTATTTTTACATTTCCTTACATATTTCCTGACTAATTTATCCGGATAATTATTGAGTTTCAAGGCTTCTTTTATGTGTATCACTCCCTGTCTTAGATTTTCCTTAGTACTACGTAGTTTTTGTGCTCTGTCACTTAAAAAGGTGTAGCATTTTCTCTATCACATATGAAAAAACTTTGAGAAGTTTCAAAAACAACATTTAAAAAAAATTTAAAAAATATTTTAAAAAATCTCAAACAATACGCATAAAGAAAAACTTGTACTGTACAGTTAAATGGATCATTGCATATTTGTACGCATAATGGTGTCACTTGTTTGCTGTAAATTTTTAATTCGCTCAATCTATTTTCACGGACTTTACTATGTTCACTCGGGTTTATGCCCTGCTGAAATTTATTTAGTTTTTGTGAGCCGTACTTGTAACCACTTTTCATCGCTTTAGTTATTCAGCTGGCAACATTTTTCTATGCTAATTGTAACTACTCATCACTGTTGGTTATCTTCACACTTTGCTGTGTAACTTTCATAAACTTCCGTACTGTGTTAACAATTCGCTTTGTTTTATTTCAGTCTAGCGTATAACTTTCATGTTTCCACCATGTTACCTCGCATTTATTCTGCCCAACCTTTTGCAGTACTCTCATGCCGATTTGTAAAATCTTAACCTCTTCTCCTATTCTTTTTTTGTACTTTACTCTATTCCCTTTTGTGTATCTACTGGTTCCTACTATATTAGCACTATGAGTATTACAAAATTGTCCTGTCATTAACTTTCATGTAATATAAGTTCTGTGTTTGATTTTTGTTCGGCAACACTAACTGACAATCTTGGTTGTGAATGACATCATTACCATCTTAAAAATTTTGTAATATGCATGATTACTCACACTACCACTACAAACACCGCATTAGAGCTGACAATAAAAACCGTGAAATGTTATTTTATGATTGTTTAGTGTTGTTCAATCAAATTAAATGATCACCTTGGCGATAAACATTCTTAAGAACATTTCATAACTTCTTGTATGATTATAGTTGTTACTGTTCACCACGCATACTCATATCATAGCTTCCACTATCCAATACTGAGATATTATTTATTATGTTGTTGATTTTCCATTCTACTTCTTGATGTATATTTTTGCATTTTTTTTATTATTTTTGTGTTGTTTTTGTTGTTGTTGTCGTTATATTTATTTTTTGGAAACTCCTTTAAATGTTTGATAAAATTAGATGGAATATTGTAGATATGTGCTGAAAATTTTACACTGTACCACTAGCACTGTTTCTGGAATAAAGCAAATTATCATTATTTTTCTTTTATGTTGTTCTTTCTAATACGCTGGTATATTTGTTCTCTTTGGTATCGATTGGTAGTCGCTGTTGAAACGGAGTAGTGGAGCGAGCATCGGTCTAAGACGCAACTTGGTGATAATGAGTCACTTTTCCTTTATAACGGCCTGGGCAACGGGTAGATACCATCAGCTCTCCACGCATGTAAACGCGTAGCAGTACGCAGTAAAATAAAAAAATAAAAATATAAGATAGCAAAGAAAAAAACAACTGATAACCCTGCAATCGCACTAAGGCACCAGCGTCATTTCTTCTTATATTTCGACTTACTCCACTAACTTCTTATTTACCTCAACGTTTTTCTTTCCTTTCACAATTGTTTATTACTATCTTCAACCTATCTTGTTCATTGAATGTTATTGTACAAACCTCTACTGTCGTTAACTCACTACTTTCGTGTATCGAAGGTTGCTGGTATCCCACCAATACAAGTGTAGCTTGTATTTTTGTCTTAACGCATTAATTCACTATAGCGCCATGCCATCTTGTTATTTCTAGCGTGGTTGTACACACGTAGTTCACTCCCTTGTTGTGCTATCATTAAGCTCACTATTTGAGCTTACTACCCAACAGAGGCACCAGATAACTGGTACAACATTCTTATTACTTATTAAAATTGATATTTAATCTGTGTAAATTACAATTTTCATCAGGACACACTACCCAGTCTCGAGCCTTTTTACTTTGAGTTCGTTAATCAGTACTTACACGTTAGGTAGAGTACTGGTAAGGGTATTATTACGGGGAAAAGTGTTTAGCGAGTGCGGTTAGTTGAGGTATACCTCGATTACAATCAACACTTGGAGCCGAAAATGATATTCAGCATAGCTGGTGGAACTATTTGGTCAGTAATAATGAGACTAAAGGCAAAGTATATTTCTTGAAGAGGAGAAGTTAACTCATACGACTGTGAAGAGCTACGTTTATTCAAATGATTAAAATTTGTGATATAGATAGCCTTCCTTTAACCAGCGATTTTAGCTGAAACAAAACTATACTGGAAGAAGAAATTTAGATCGAAATATGACGCCAATCTATAAAGCTTTTAAATGTTGATTTGATCCTGTTATTATTATTGGTCTCTTGTTTTCCGAGGATTATATATGATTTCAACAGCACATCTCCACTTTGTTCCATTTTCTGATGTCTTCAGGAGCTCACTCTACGATTATGTTTAGTCTCTCATCCCCTCCATGTCACCCTCGAACTTACGATCAACTCGTCGTTTCCCACTCGAACTCTACTAGACAAACCGATGGCCTGCATTGCGTGTAATGTCATTCGATGGTTTCCTCGATGTCCTCCCAACCTATTACCACTTCCTACGTCATATTTGTTGAGCAATAGGTTCTCGGTTGGTTCTTTATCAGAATTTCTTATCGTTAATTCTTTCTCACCAGACAGTGAAGGTAGCTGATGATACAGTTCTGCAGTAGCCTGTTAGAGATGCTTTCCGGGCAGGCCAACTGCAAGTATCTTCCACATTTAGAGAAGTGAGTGGATTAACATAGGTGTTGAGAATCTGTATCTTATTGTTACTGCTGAGTTGATCCACGTGGGGAAGTGTGAAACACTAGACTAAAGTCTTCGAGATGTTTGAAATCAATAGCTGCAGTCTGTTCACAACATGAATGATATCACTCCATTAAGGATAAGATTTTATTTTGATAGATCACACAGTGTTTGTTATACAGTAATATTAACTAATGCGACCACGTTTCCAGCACAAATTGTTACTGCTCATAATCATATCAAGTTACTCACAACTTTTTTCCTTCATTTATATACATGTGTGGAATTAACCAGATATTTAAGTAAAAATCAATATGGGATAATGTACATTCAGAATTTTTAATATGAGTGTTATTGATCAATTACAGTCAGACGAGTGTTTTTATAGTTATAATAAGTAACTTGCTAGAATGTTGTGATGTTCTCGAATTGAAATAGAATTTTGAGATTATTTATTATCCTCTTCTGATTTGACTGGCGGTAATATTATCTTCCATGCATATTTCTGGTATTTGCATTGAGTCATTTCTGTTGCATGTGTTAGGCGTAAGTCGACTCTTTGAACCAGGATTCAGTAGTCGATCTCTCCCTTCACTTACAGAGATCACTTCTTAGAATTTTAACCGTCTCCCACCCTATTGTGTGGTTGTGTGTTAATGCATGCAGCGCAAGCTCTGTAGGCTAAAAGACCCGGTGGACCCAATTAAATACAATAATAAAATTTAAGAAATACCTTGCAATGACTGTCAGCGAGGGTTATCAGATTGTCGGAACATAAGAATTTAACTAAGGTAAGAATGGTTGACCCGAGAAGATAAGTAATTTAGAAAAAAGCTCAGCAATTGCATTACATCCATTAACACACAACCCACACAATAGCATGGTGGGAGAGGGTTACGATTCTAAGAAGTAATCTATGCGGGTGGAGAGCGAGAGACATTGATTACTGAGTCCTGCCTTGTTCATTGAGTCTACACCCACGGCATGCAACAGAAATGACTCAATGCAAATACCAGAAATTTGGAAGATATTACCGCAACCACTTAGTCAAATCAGAGGAGGATAATAAATAATCTTAAAATTCTATTTCAATTCCAGCATATCACAACATTCTAACCAGTTACTTATTATGACTATAAAAATATGTAGATATTATAGTAAACGGTAGACTGGATGTAATATGTACATATTATAGTATCTACTTGCCTTATCTCTCATGTGATTGTAATCGATGAATAACACTGTTATTAATACTTCTGAATGTACATTATCACATATTGATTTTTATTCCAATATCTAATTGATTCCACACATGTGTATAAATGAAGGAAAAAAGTTGTGTGAGTGACTTGATATGATTATGAGCAGCAATAATTTGTGCTCGAAACTTGGTCATGAGCAAATGTTACTGTGCGTCACACTGTGTGACTTTTCAAAATAAAATCTTATCCGTAATGGAGGTATACTCTATCACAGTGCCCAAGTTTTATAATTATGTCGTTAATCAGCACTTACACGCTAGCTAGAGTACTGGTAAGGCTATTAGGAGGAGAAGTGTTTAGTAAGTGTGGTTAGTTGAGATTTTTCTTGAGCACAATCAGCACTTGTTATAACTGTACTGAATTAAATGAAGACGTTTTCACCTTGCTCTGTCTGCGCCTGAACTAATCTGCCTATCTGCTCGTCGTACCTTCCGATTTAGCAAAGCACGCAAATATCAAAAGACAAAGGCTGGACTGTGACTGTGTATTGAAGTGCAACAACGACAAAGAAAGCCATGGTATTTATACATTTTACAACAATATGGACAGCTAACGGCATTTGAAATAATTTACCTTAATAGCCAATAACAAAGTGCGTGAGAGGTGATAATATACCATATGTGCGAGATTGACAGTCAATAACAAAATGTGTGGGAATGATAATATACCATATATACAAGATTAACAGTCACTACCAAAATGTGTGAGAATGATAATATACCATATTAACAGTCCAAATGTGAGATGATAATATACCATATTAACAGTAAATACCAAAATGTGTGAGAATGATAACATACCATATATGCAAGATTAAACAGTCAATACCAAAATATGTGGGATCCTATCACCTCCCCCCGTAAAGAGTGTAGGACTTGCTTTTTGGATCTATTTGAAAAGGTTTCGGAGCTCTTCTTTGTCGAGTTGACCTTTGCGTGGTACTGGATAGAGCGTGATCTGTGTGTCTGACACATAACTGTCCTTTTTCATTCGTACGATAATGCAGCAAGAATTTATCCAAAATTTCTTCTGTTGTTCCCTCCCCCTTCGCTTTTGCATAAGCACGCTTAAAGGTGTCGACGAAACGTTCAGTCTGTCCATTCGATTGGGGATGATACGGGGGGCTACGAATATGCTGGATGCCAAACAGTTTGCAGCAACCAAGTTTGTCCTGGAAGACAGAAGCGTGCTTTTGACGACGGCGTTGCAAGAGAGATTGATCAGATACATCTCCGGGAACAACGTTGTGTGGTGAAGACGAAACATTAGAGCATACTGAATTTAATGGTACATTAAAGATATGGAGCTTGTCTAACCAGTCAAGACCAAGCAAATTCAAATCATGGTAGTTTGTAACGTAACATACACCATTGAAGTGATGCTCACCAAACTGAACCTGGCAATTGATCTCACCCACAAGTTTCAGTATATCTCCAGAGACATTCTTGGCGACATGCTCGGTCGGCAGAATCTGTGGGCAACCAAGTTTGCGCCACGTAGTTCGGGAAATTACGGTGATATCTGATGCCGTATCCAACTGAAGACGAATACGTTTGCCGTTAATATCTAGTGTTATGTACTTACGTTTGCTGGCGAACTCGACTTTGGAAGTAGTGAAAACGGTCTGTACTCGAGGAGATTGTTTCGGCTCGAAACGACTACTTCTGTTCCTCACCGAAGGATTTTTCTGCGGTGTACAGTAACCCTCCTTATGTTCAGAACTTGACAAAATGCCACGAACCACAGTGCCAGCACACTGAAGGAGGTTTAGCTGAATTTGAGACTGACGTTCTGTGTGCTTAACGGTGATCGGAGGACTTTTCACTGTGTTAATCGAACCAAATTCAGACGACTGTCGTTTGCACTCCACCATAGCAGTATCGTGCTTCAAGTTGATTAAACGTAGGCATTCTGCTGTCACCATTTGTAAAGTCATTTTCGGGTCTTGTTCCACGAGTGACAGAAGTCGAGTTCGTATGTCAGTATCTTCTGGGTTCTTCAACCCACAAATAAAAATCAAACACTTGAACTGATCTGATGTCATTTCGTGTGGTTTGAACCTTTCACATTCCTTGTTCACTTTGCCAGCGTAAGTGACATAATCATCGGAAGGCATTTTTGTCAACTGAAAACATTGATACCGAATATTAAACATGGATGACTGTTCACCAAAGATTTGTGATAAAACGGTGACTGTCTCATCGAATGATAACTCACGTGGGTTCTTGGGCAGAATGAAGTTAACATATCTGTTGTGCTCAACAGTACCAAGTTTTCTTAGTAACAATCGGACTTTGGCAGCATCATCAAACATGTAGCATTCAATACGGAAAACGTCTTCGTAACGATTGAACCATGCATCAAATACGAGACCAGATATTGGGTCGTAGTTGAACTCACTGATGGAATTTGAGATGCTTTCATATTTGTCAGAATGAGATGTTGATGGAACTTGAATGGACAGCTTCTGAGTGAGAGCTTCGATTAATTTTAGTTGAGCTGCTTCATTCTGAACTTGCTGCTGCTGCAAGATAGATTTGAGATCGTCCAGAGAGATAGACATTGTAATTGGGTTGTAATTAACACAGTCAAAAATGTTATATAGCTGCGCTGAACAGAATAAAAACTGTCGTCGTTTGCTTGCTATAACTGCAATGAATTAAGGTAAAACCCCGTCGCCAATTTGTTATAACTGTAGGGAATTGAATGAAGACGTTTTCACCTTGCTCTGTCTGCGCCTGAACTAATCTGCCTATCTGCTCGTCGTACCTTCCGATTTAGTAAAGCACGCAAATATCAAAAGACAAAGGCTGGACTGTGACTGTGTATTGAAGTGCAACAACGACAAAGAAAGCCATGGTATTTATACATTTTACAACAATATGGACAGCTAACAGCATTTGAAATAATTTACCTTAATAGCCAATAACAAAGTGCGTGAGAGATGATAATATACCATATGTGCGAGATTGACAGTCAATAACAAAATGTGTGGGAATGATAATATACCATATATACAAGATTAACAGTCACTACCAAAATGTGTGAGAATGATAACATACCATATATGCAAGATTAAACAGTCAATACCAAAATATGTGGGATCCTATCAGCACTTATAGGTGAATCAATTAATGCGTATGACTCGGAGAGACCTAGTAGGTATTATATCATGCAACAATTTCAAATACAAGCCCTCTAACTTATAATGTACATGTTAAGATAGCTTTTATAATACTCAACTGTAGTCCTAGATAATTATCTATAGCCACACAAACTACCTACACAGGATCACTGTCCTTAGTTTCAGCGACCAATAGGCCCTCTTGTTGTACAACTTATACAGGAACATATCATACACGTTAGATCTGGCACACCTCAATATTCTCCAACCGAAAGTAACAGCCAGCTGAAAACTTATTAACTGTTCCACCGGGTTTCCCAACAGTGCTCTATGTTTTCCTAATAAGATAACATCACTTCTGTGCCTTGCATACTTGGGACGATCAATATCAGTCTTTGCAAGTGAAACCGGACTAACCACTGATGTACCTAACAAAACCCATCAATAGATAACCATGAGATCTACAGAAATGACGAAACCAACAAAATGGGAGGCAAGCGCATGATATGTGCCTCTATATTCACTAACTGTAATATTTTTACAAACTGAGAGACCTACAAACTCCCAGAATCCAACGTGGATAAGAATACACACAAGCAAAAGTATAAATTTTTGGAGCATTTCAACTGAGTCTATACAGAACCAATAAATTATAATGACGCCATATTATCCTGCTAAAGGCATTGTTTTTGTTTTCTTCGAGTTCAGTTCATCAAGTGAAATCTTTGTTTATGGAGTGCCTAACTTGTATTCGTTATAGCGACACTTGGAACGGTAGATGCGTTGGTATTATTGGAAAAAGCAATCTTCCACTGAAGACAGTCAACAGAATATCAATCTGGGTGTCGTAGTAAACTATACGCACACGTTCCAAGCGGCCTACAACTGTAGACTTTCCCCTGATACTGAGACACTCGAAGTTATTTTATAGTTCCTGAGTTTTAGAAGTACCCCAAAGTGCCTCATGTTCTTTATTTCGCCCGATCGTTTTATGCTTCTCTTCAACCAGTTTAAGAGTTGCGTGTATCTGACATCGGATTTGTTTTTCAGTTTCTTTACCTTAGTTTCAGTGTGTTATCGTGTGTAATAGTAGTATTCCGTCCTGAACCAGTTATCTTGTAGAATGTAAAGACGGTTGTTTCTAAACTATTGTTAGTGAAGAATTCTCTCTAGTTAGAACATCTTGAGAGCATTTCAAGGAGTTTCCAATCCGCATTCTTGTAGTCCTTATATGGACAGTTCTCTGGAGACATCCCAAATCTTGAACTCATGAAGATGGTTTTCTATGGAATTGACTTAGCGTCCAGCTTAGATTGTTTATCTACTAACTATATAATAAGTCATCAGTTTCAAGCCTAATGCTTTCTTTATCACACAGAACACGAGCCAAATAGGGTATGGTTTGGTTTTTGTACTTGCTAGTGCGAGCATAGTTTCCTATATAGGCTTCTGATCCAGCTTGATGAGATAGATACAAGGGGAGAGTTGTGAATGAAGAGGGTGGTGTGAGTTAGATAGAATGGATTTAACTTGAACAAAGCAAGAACAACAATTGTACCAGGATAATACGAGCTCACCTTTTATTATTTCGAGGATTCTTCTCAACTGGTTACAACCTGAACGTTAAAAATTACATTAAAGATAGAATGGATTTGGCCCATTTTTCATATGAGTCTAAATGCCTGTCGACCAGAATATTAACAAGCTCGTTGAGTTGCACATTGCTTACTATGCTGACAACTTTTAACACTACGTAATAAGATATAGTCCTTCTTCAGTAGCCCTGAAAAAACTAAGGGGGAACAATAGAGAATAATAAGCAGCTTGCAAGAGTTAATGAATTGTAGGAGTAACGTTCGGTTGGGTTATTCCAGAATGTCATAACCTCTTGATGTAGAAGGTAAGATGGAATATTTTCTTAGAAATCATCAAGATATGAGACGACCAGGAAAGATCAGAAGATAGAATGACGCCTAGATATTTAATTTCCGACTTGATTTCTATTTCAGTGCCATCAATGTTGCAAACCTCGTGGATGCTAACCAGTTTGTTTGGGTTAAATTTATGCCTGAAGGTGAAATTGACTGTTTGGCATTTGGAGGGGTTTAAGGTGAGACCGTTTTCCTTGGACCACTGGCTGATTTCTGATAAAAAGCCATTTAGTTTGGAGCAGTCACTTTGACACTTGATAGGCACAGAAAGATACAGTCAGATCGTCAGCATATTTAATAAAATTAATGTCATTTGAAGATGGTAAATTATGTAGAAAGAAAGAAAAGAGAAGTGTGGAGGGTACAGCACCTTGGTGGGTGACACCAGCTTCAGTGAACACAGCAGAGGAGGATTTACCTTTGTATACAGTGTACTGCATTCCGTTTGAGAAGTAGGAATGCAACCAGTTGGTGATCCAGGACTCAGTTTGTGTCATGGAGAGCTTATTTAGCAAGAGACATCTAGGTACAGAGTCGAAAGCAGAAGTGAAGTCGAGAAACGTGCAGCGGACGTATTTGGCACCTTTATCTAATGATGAGACGATACTGTTGTGAAAGACGGCTGCAGCGTCTAAAGTGCTCCTACCCTGTCTATAGGCAAATTGTTTGGGGTTCAAGTTTAAGAAGTACAATTTTTCCTATCAGCTTTAGGCACGGGGAAGTAATGGCAATGGGTTGGAATTTTACATTCTTGTTATTTTGAGGTTTAAGGACAGGGACTATTCTAATGTCTTTCCATGCAACACGTACAACGTTTTTGGAAAAAGAAGCATTTAGGAAATACAAACACCTTTATTATAATGAATATCATATATCCAATGCCCAAATTTTAACAAACCGTTAAAAGTGAACTTTGTTTGGACATATATAAGCATTTAGCATGTTATTAAGTGGAGAACATAAAGCGTCTGCACATTTGTTTTAGAACATAGGCAGGTATAGATTAACTGACGTAATAGGCAAAGTGTGGGAATCAGAGACAGTTCAAAGAGCAGTGCCGAGAATGCATTGCGATTCAGAAAAAGCAACAGGAAGACGTAATTTGTCTGAATTCTGCAATGTATCTGCGTAAAACGTTTCAGACTATCTGATGACCCACTGAATTGTCATTGGAGTATTTATGTGTGAAAATAATAAATAGTTAAGAGGTGAGAAAATAGACTCAGATTAACTTAAAAGGACATACTGAAGGTCAAAATAACAATAAAGATCACTAAACCAAACCACCCTGGCTAGCATCAACAAAAAGCTTACCCAGGAAGGTGGTTTAGTGAGATGGCGAATTGTTGCTTCGAACGCATAAAGGTGGTCTTAATTTCCTAATCACACTACGGCTCCCATAAACTTTAGGATATGCTCCAGACACGTTTTATGATAGGTTTAAAGGATATGGAAACACCAGTTTTATATCCCGTCCCTATAATATGTTTTGCAGTAGAGGAGCTAGGTCTCCTGTTCTCACTATAAGTGGATTCTGGGGATTTTATCTGCTTCTGAAACCATACAGGAATATTCTCCGAAGCCAGTTGTCCAGAACTCCCAGTTGGTTTTTCAATGATTCTCTAAATGATATCAGCTTATGATGAAATCTTTCAACCGATCACATAAGTTTGAGTTTTTTAGTTTGACGTCAGCAGCTTCAGCTGTGTGAAGAAGACAAGCTCGCAGAGTAAAATTAAGGTGAGTTGAAGTGCGGTAAAGCTGATAAGGGAGTTATCTAGATAAATACTCTTTGCTCAGTTATTTTTGTCTTCTAAATGTTTAAATTGGAGTCTTCATCATGATGAAGTATAAATTCAACCGACTTGGGGATTCTATACCAATCTGTCTAACAGATTCTAGAACATAGACACACTTTTCGGCGTCCAACAATTGCCATATTTCTTTACTTGAAGGCGGCCTTCGACTCCGTGAATCGAAAGGTACTATGGCAATGTTTGACTGTGAAGGGAGTGCCCAGAAAGTACATTGCACTAATCAAGGCACTCTATTCAAACTCACGTAGTCGTGTAAGGGCTTATGGGGAATTGTCATCTGAATTGGTAACAACCAGTGGTGTCCGACAGGGATGTCCACTTTCTCCATTCCTGTTTAACTTCATCATAGATATGTTGATGGAAGTATCCTTAACTGAAAGTAACGACTTAGGAATCGACTTGTTACCAGGGAATAGTCTTACGGACTTAGAATATGCAGATGACATAGTCCTGTTAGGGGAGGATTCTGACAAAATGCAGAGTCTTCTGAACACCTTGAGAAACATTCTTCGTATGTTTGACATGCGATTCGCCCCTGTAAAATGTAAGATGCTGCTACAGGACTGGACCACGTCAACTCCTGCCTAGCTTAGTGATAGGGAGTGAAGTGATAGAACATGTTGACCACTTCACTTATTTGGAAAGTTGTATCAGCACCAACGGACTGATTGGCGACGAGATATCAGCACGGGTCCGAAAAGCTCGAGCTGTTTTCGCTGACTTACACCATCTCTGGCGTAGACGTGACATCCGGCTATCAACCAAGGGACGTGTGTACTGCTCAGCAGTTCGCTCCGTCCTTCTCTGTGGCTCTGAAACATGACCGATACGAGTTGAAGACATGAAAATGTTGACTGCTTTCGATCATAGATGTCTACGACCTCTTTGTCACGTTAGATGGTATAGTAAGGTAGGTAATGTTGACGTTAGGCGTAGAGTGTTGGGCAAAGAGGGAAAATCAATCGACGAGGCTATGAAGTTACATAGATTGAGATGGCTAGGTCACGTGCTGCGCATGCCTAACCACCGCCTCCCCCGACGGGCATTACTAGCTGAGTAATATAGGTGCAGGTTGGAAAAGAGTAAGTGGTGGCCAAACAAAAACATGACATCAATCCATGAAATCTTTGACAGTTAAACTGAGTCAGGTAGGGAGGGGGATGCAGACTTCCAGGTAGGGGCCCACCGGACTGACTCTAAGAATCAATGGCTGGAGACAGTAGGTGACATGGCTCAAAATCGTTGTCAATGGCCAGCGCAGATGTATTCAGTCTCTATAATCTTTCATATTCCTTTCTACAGTTACTCATTCTGTTTCACCCTTATACGTGTCAAACTTTATTGATTCTCTTCACTCATCTTCCTGTCTACACTTTGTGTGCTATTTGGAACGTGGCAATTGGAACTGCTCCACTTCGGTGCCAAGTTCTATATTGAATCCAGACAGACGGATACAGCTGGAAAGCTCGACATTACTTTTAAAGATGGTAGTGAAATAATGGCGACGATAATGATGATCTGGCTGTCAGCTATGTATCTTAGAGTAGTTGAATACTTATACGGAGGTGTATGATTTGGAATTCTATGCCGCATTAAAACTCTGATTTGAAATTGAGTTCTATGTCATGAAGCAAATGTACAGTTTTCACTACAGTAACTTAATCAACCATGCATTAAAGGCTTTTAGATTTATATTTTCAAATTTTGATTACAATTGTAGGGACTAACTAACTAACTAATTAACCTGTGACTAACTAACTAACTAACCATGTGACTAACTAACTAACCTTTGACTAATTAACTATCTAAGTAACCTGTGACTAACTAACCAAGTAACCTGTGAATAACTAACTAACTAACCTGTGACTAACTAACTAACTAACTAACCAACTAAGTAACCTGTGACTAACAAAAAAACAAACTAACTAACTTACCTGTGACTAACTAACTAACTAACTAACTAACTAGTTTCTTGTTGGAGTGCCTGAAACAGAAGGAACATTGGTTTCGCGTGTCTGCGAATTCCAAGGGACGAATGCTTTAGGCCAGTCCCATACGACCTCTTTACAGTGGCTTTTGCACTTGTATTTGTATGAAGATCTTACTTTGAACTGTCACAGTAAAAATGGACTTCTTCTTCTTCTTTAGCTGTCAGCAGCAGAAGTTCTCTCACAGACACCTCCAAAATAGTATAAACGACTTACTGTGACTATATTATTTTTATTACATTAGGTTTCGAATGGAAAACAGGTCTGGCCTCAACAACACATCTTGACTTTCTTTTATCCCCTGTTGTCTTCTTCAGCTGGTTAGCCACACGATTGACAAGGACCAGTCATCTCCACTTCGCACGATTTCTTCTATCTCTCCTGCCTCCCTGACAACCTAGTCGTTGCTTCCCATTGGCATTCTATCTCAGCGATGGCCTGCATTGCATGTGATATCATTCTATGGCCTCCTCAATGTATGCCCGATCAATCCATCTCCACTTTCTCCTACATACGCCTTTGTTGAGCAGTCGGTTCTCGCCTGTTGGTTCGTCCCCAGCAAAAGTTTCTTGTCGCTAGTTGCTTCTGGCTGGCTGGCCATTTGATCTTCAGTGTGGAGGTAGTGAAGTTGGCAGCTGTTGATAAAAGTTTTCAATAGCCCGTTGGGAATCCTTTTCGTGACACTCTGGCCAATTTTCTGATATGTATGGAAAAAACTGGTTTTACATTCGTGTTGAAAATCCGAATATTGCTGTTTATGCTGAGTTTGTACAGAAGATTACCGAACTTACTGTGATAGCATCTGCCGTTTAGTCTAACTGCTATCTGAACAAGATTTCTGGCATGGTAGGACCTTCAAGAACACTAGTTTCAGTTAATGTAGTTCGTTGGGTCATTAGAATATACAAGCATGACCAATACATCAAGGTGATGGCTATCAGTTGGTCAGTAATGAAGGCATGTGGTGAGAGCAGCCTGCTAGCCAATTGGTTGACATTAATCTACGTCAATGTCTAGGTCACTAATATTGGCCGTGAGAAAATATGAACAAGACTGTTTCAACAAGCAATCACAGCAAACTTAAACGTGGGCAAATATGATTCGCAGATAGATGGCTCCACTTTCCGAGGAACTCGAAAACAACCAATCAGAAGGCTGCGTTTGTCTACTTGACTAGGCTATAATAATGTATGCGAAATTTATATAAATATGTGTTGATTTTCGTAATAAAACGATCTGTTACCTGGCCCTTGTCTTCTGTTGTTACAGGCATTTTGAAATGGCCATTAGTTGAGTTTTAGCTCAATTTGCTTGACAACCAAAACTTTGTAGAGTGTGATTGTTGGACAGACTCACTTTTCAGATCGCTCTCTTCTTTTATTTACAAGCTCTAAACTTGGGTTATGTTACTTTAATCAATGACATTTCGAGCACAAACTGTTGCTCATATTCACATCAAGTTACTCACACAACTTTCTCGTTCATTTATATACATGTGGAATAAAATCAGTGTGAGATAATGTACATTCAGAAATACTAATATGAGTGTTATTGATCAATTACAATCAGATGGGAATTAAGACGAGTGTTTTCATAGTCATAATAAGTTACTTGTTAGAATGTTGTGATGTGTTTGAATTGAAATAGAATTTTAAGATTATTTATTATCCTCCTCTGGTTTGACAGACTGGTGGTGGTAATATCTTCCATATTTCTGGTATTTGCATTGAGTCATTCCTATTGCATGTGTTGGGTGTAGACTCGATGAACCAAGATTCAGTAATCAATCTCTCTCGCTCTCCACCTGCATAGATTACTTCTTAGAATCTTAACCCTCTCCCACCATGCTATTGTGTGGTTTGTGTGTTAATGCATGTAATGCAATTGCTGAGCTTTTTTCTAAATTACTTATCTTCTTGGGTCAACCATTCTTACCTTAGTTAAATTCTTATGTTCCGCCAATCTGATTACCCCCAATCTACTAGTTTGACCTATGTAGTTGACCTAACTCACGGTCATTGCAGGGTATTTTGTAAATTGTATTATTTTGTCTAGTTGGGTCAACAGGGTCCTTTAACCTAACCTCCGTAAGTGAGTTTATAGGTTTGAATGCCACCCTAATTCCTGATTTATTAAGAATCCTACTTAGGGTCTCAGATGTCCCCCTCGTGCTCATAATCATATCAAGTTACTCACACAACATTTTTTCCTTCATTTATATACATGTGTGGAATTGATGGATTTTTATAAAAAAAACACTGGTCTTATTTCCAATCTGACTGTAATTGATCGATAACACTCGTATTATTATTTCTGAGTGTACATTATCTCATATTGATTTTTATTCCAATATATAATCGATTCCACACATGTATATAAATGAAGAGAAACAATTGTGTGAGTGAGTGGCTTGATATGATTATGAACAGGAATAGTTTGTGCTCGAAATGTGGTCATTGGTTAATATTACTGTATAACAACGCTGTGTGATTTATCAAAATAAAATCTTATCCAAAATTGAGGAGTTAGACTCTACCACAGTGCCCAAGTTTTATACTTATATCAATAATTACTTTAATCAATGTTTTTTGTCTGCATTTTATTCATGAAGAGATATTCCATGGAATTTTCATGAACCAGAAGAAGGAAAATATTTATTTGAAGATGAAATGGATATTGAACAATTTGTATATACAATACATGAAAATGGTTTATTGGCTATTGTCAGAATTGGACCGTATATCGGATCAGATTGGTCAATGGTAAAGAGTATATTTCTATGAGAAATTAAACATTCAAACTTTGCTTTTTATTTTCTAATCATTTTTTCGTGTAACTGCTTCGATTATTCTGAAATACTTAACAGGTTTTAAGTATTAGTGGTTGGTAGTATTACAGAGGTTATGAAAATAACCAACCAACCAACAACAACAACAGCAGCAACAACATCCAGCGCCAGTCACCATCAACGGGAGGGATTTGAGAGAGATTACTTCATTCACTTATCTAGCATTGAGCATTGTCTCAACTACAGGCAGTCGGAATGGATGAGGATATCAAATCGAGCGAGAATCGGGAAGGCGAGAAACACACACATTCATCAACCTGAAACCAATTTGGAAATCTTCGTCACTCAGCTAGCCAGCATCAACAACAAAATTCAGTCGGATTTTCAATACAAACAACGCCAAGTCAGTCAGTCACTGATTAGAAACTTGGCGGGCGGGTCACAAAGGATATTTCCAACAGCCTGTTGCAGATCTTTATCAACTAACAACTGTCTTTGCTAGATCTATACTGAAGATCAGATGGCCGGGCCGGAAACAATCACCAACGATGGGAAACTATGGGAAAAGCAAACAAAACAAGAACCAACCAATCGCCAACCAACAAATGTGCAAGAGAAAGTGGATTGAGATGGATTGAACACTCGCTGAGGAGACCGCTGGTTGACATCGCGCGTTAGGCCATTGCTCGAGTGGAACCAGGCCGAAAGGGAAGCGGGGAGTGGGACGTCAGTGTGAAGAGGAGTTGAAAGAGTATGGACTGACATGTATGCAAGTGAAAAGTACAGCAGAAGACAGAAGCAAGTGGAGGTGTGGAGTTAAAGCCATATGTTCCACTAGGAACGCAAGGGAACAATAATAATATAATAATAGTATTAGAGAAGTGACTTTTACAGATCTGTCTGTCTGTCTGTCTGTCTGGATTCAATATAGAACTTGGCACCGAAGTGGAGCAGTTCCAATTGCCACGTTCCAAATAGCACACAAAGTGTAGACAGGAAGATGAGTGAAGAGAATTAATAAAGTTTGACACGTATAAGGGTGAAACAGAATGAGTAACTGTAGAAAGGAATATGAAAGATTATAGAGACTGAATACATCTGCGCTGGCCATTGACAACGATTTTGAGCCATGTCACCTACTGTCTCCAGCCATTGATTCTTAGAGTCAGTCCAGTGGGCCCCTACCTGGAAGTCTGCATCCCCCTCCCTACCTGACTCAGTTTAACTGTCAACGATTTCATGGATTGATGTCATGTTTTTGTTTGGCCACCACTTACTCTTTTCCAACCTGCACCTATATTACTCAGCTAGTAATGCCCGTCGGGGGAGGCGGTGGTTAGGCATGCGCAGCACGTGACCTAGCCATCTCAATCTATGTAACTTCATAGCCTCGTCGATTGATTTTCCCTCTTTGCCCAACACTCTACGCCTAACGTCAACATTACTTACCATATTAAACCACCTAACGTGAGACAGAGATCGCAGACATCTATGATCGAAAGCAGTCAACCTTTTCATGTCTTCAACTCGTATTGGCCATGTTTCAGAGCCACAGAGAAGGACGGAGAGAACTGCTGAGCAGTACACACGTCCCTTGGTTGATAGCCGGATGTCACGCCTACGCCAGAGATGGTGTAAGTCAGCGAAAGCAGCTCGAGCTTTTCGGATCCGTGCTGATATCTCGTCGCCAATCAGTCCGTTGGTGCTGATACAACTTTCCAAATAAGTGAAGTGGTCAACATGTTCTATCACTTCACTCCCTATCACTAAGCTAGGCAGGAGTTGACGTGGTCCAGTCCTGTAGCAGCATCTTACATTTTGCAGGGGCGAATCGCATGTCAAACATACGAAGAATGTTTCTCAAGGTGTTCAGAAGACTCTGCATTTTGTCAGAATCCTCCCCTAACAGGACTATGTCATCTGCATATTCTAAGTCCGTAAGACTATTCCCTGGTGACAAGTCGATTCCTAAGTCGTTACTTTCAGTTAAGGATACTTCCATCAACATATCTATGATGAAGTTAAACAGGAATGGAGAAAGTGGACATCCCTGTCGGACACCACTGGTTGTTACCAATTCAGATGACAATTCCCCATAAGCCCTTACACGACTACGTGAGTTTGAATAGAGTGCCTTGATTAGTGCAATGTACTTTCTGGGCACTCCCTTCACAGTCAAACATTGCCATAGTACCTTTCGATTCACGGAGTCGAAGGCCGCCTTCAAGTAAAGAAATATGGCAATTGTTGGACGCCGAAAAGTGTGTCTATGTTCTAGAATCTGTTAGACAGATTGGTATAGAATCCCCAAGTCGGTTGAATTTATACTTCATCATGATGAAGACTCCAATTTAAACATTTAGAAGACAAAAATAACTGAGCAAAGAGTATTTATCTAGATAACTCCCTTATCAGCTTTACCGCACTTCAACTCACCTTAATTTTACTCTGCGAGCTTGTCTTCTTCACACAGCTGAAGCTGCTGACGTCAAACTAAAAAACTCAAACTTATGTGATCGGTTGAAAGATTTCATCATAAGCTGATATCATTTAGAGAATCATTGAAAAACCAACTGGGAGTTCTGGACAACTGGCTTCGGAGAATATTCCTGTATGGTTTCAGAAGCAGATAAAATCCCCAGAATCCACTTATAGTGAGAACAGGAGACCTAGCTCCTCTACTGCAAAACATATTATAGGGACGGGATATAAAACTGGTGTTTCCATATCCTTTAAACCTATCATAAAACGTGTCTGGAGCATATCCTAAAGTTTATGGGAGCCGTAGTGTGATTAGGAAATTAAGACCACCTTTATGCGTTCGAAGCAACAATTCGCCATCTCACTAAACCACCTTCCTGGGTAAGCTTTTTGTTGATGCTAGCCAGGGTGGTTTGGTTTAGTGATCTTTATTGTTATTTTGACCTTCAGTATGTCCTTTTAAGTTAATCTGAGTCTATTTTCTCACCTCTTAACTATTTATTATTTTCACACATAAATACTCCAATGACAATTCAGTGGGTCATCAGATAGTCTGAAACGTTTTACGCAGATACATTGCAGAATTCAGACAAATTACGTCTTCCTGTGCTTTTTCTGAATCGCAATGCATTCTCGGCACTGCTCTTTGAACTGTCTCTGATTCCCACACTTTGCCTATTACGTCAGTTAATCTATAAACTAGTATGTCACCCCCATATTTAAACACCTCCGGAATAATTCCGTCGGGTCCTGCCGCTTTGCTTCGTTTCAAATTAGTGATAACGTTTGTGACCTCACTTAGAGACGGCGGACCAGTGTCTATATCCCATTCGGGTGTGTGCTGGATGTCGGGGAGGTTCAGTGTAGCTGTAGGCAAGTTAAATTGTCTCTCAAATTGTTCTTTCCAGCGTTCAAGGCGTCTATCCTGAGAGCTAATTAAGGAGCCATTTTTCTCAGAAATAGTCTCACTTATGATTTGCCTTCTCCTACCCGTTTCCCAGATAGAATATACCGTCTTATGTATGCCCAAACCAAGTTCACTTTTAACGGTTTGAGAAAATTTGAGCACTGATTGGGTATATGATATTCATTATAATAAAGGTTTTTGTATTTCCCAATGAATGAAAAACAAAACGATATTGTCGTTTTTACTGACGTTTCGCTGCTTAATGCTGTTAATAGCTTTATCGAAGTATTATTAAACCGGAATTTACAAAACCTCAGCGTACATATAACAAAGAGTTAGGGGGTGAGAAAATAAACTTAGGTCAAGTTAAAGGGACATATTGAAAGTCAAAATAGCAATGAAGATCACTAAACCACATAACAGAGGTAATAAATAGTACGTCTGTTATGATATCAGAACAAAGTTTACTAACTTGATCATCTTTCGTTAGTCTGGGGTCATTTTTGGTTGTCAAGTTGGTAGACTGGTAAAGATAACAAAACCAAGTGTAGATTGTTGGATTTAATCAGTGTGTAGAATTATAAAAGCAGTGTGTGTTTATATAGTGAACTTGCTTATCATACTCGTGTTGATTTTGTCACTTCGTTGAGGAGGGGAGGGAGGTGTCGTAACCATGTCAGATTCTGTTTTAGTCCATCATTCCTGCTCAGACAATTTGGATTCCACTTGATATGAAGTGCTTCTGGTGATATCAGACGTTCTTTGTGATTTCTGAAATTTTTCTGGATGATGATTTCAATATTACCAAAATCAATTTTGTGGCCTGATTCTACAGCGTGTAGGCCACCTATGGCTGATGATTTTTCAAGTTTTTCTAGTTCAACCGGATTTCTCTGTGGTTGGTGGAACAGATGCTCTACGGTGTTCATTTCTTCTGATTTTGATTTCTAGAGATGTTTGTCCGATGTAGACTGCATCACATTCCAAGTATTTTATTTTATAGACACAATTAGATAGATAATCTTTAGGGATTTGGTCTTTTATATGGACAATATGGCCTCTCAACTTGACCTAACTTGTCTATTTTCGCACCCCTTAACTCTTTGTTATATATATGCTGAGATTTTGTAAATTTCGGTTTAATATCAATACTTTGATAAAGCTATTGGCAGGAGCATTAAATAGCGAAACGTCAGTAAAACCCACAATATCGTTTTGTTTTTCATTCATTCACTGGGAAATACAAAAAAGAACCTTTTCTTATAATGAATATACCGTCTTATGTGAAGATTTACTTGTAACTTGGTTAATATTAAGCTATACAAGTGAAACTGAATGAAATCTTATCCTGAATCCAAAACACTCTTCTAGTACTTTTCAGCTTACATAATGTTTAACGTGGATAAGATGTCCGACTGACTGCGTAACTGTTCACTCAAGACCTTCCTTACAACTAGGAGATAAAGCGATGGAAATCTGCAGATATGAAGAGACTAGTCATCTTTGGTAACAGGCGCTTACTTTCAGCATCTCGTGTTAAGTATACAGGGAAGTCAGTCAGTGAGATTGTGAAGCTGCATCAATCAAAATGCCTACTTTATCGAGTAACCTTCGCTGACATATTATTGGTTCAGAAAAGAGTTGTTGGCGGGTGGTTGAATTAAAACATGTTTTTGATCACTGATTTAAGCTACATACGGAGGAGTTGATTAATTGGATAAAATCCTCGAATTGGTCGAGAAGAATTGATGACTGCTGATTGTAATAGTGGCATAGCTTAAAATCTTTTCCAGTAGTATAGTCTCTATGGTCTCCTGAATGCATTCAGTTCTCATTATTTATTATTCTTCTGTACCCTTCCTCTTACTGAAGTTTCTCTGAAAGCGTTTTTTTCATACATTTATTCCCCTTGATGAATTTTAATAAAGCAACAACAACAGTGTGGTTTTTACAGAATAATATGGTGCCATCTTTGTTTATTTCGCCTGCTTCTCATCAGCCTAAATAAATTATCATTATTAAGTTCATGTACAGAGGAGTTTTAACATGCAATTACAGCGACATGATGTCAGTTGGCAGGAGGTTCCGGAATTAGTGAACAGTGCACAGAAAATTACGCTTATTTAGATTTTGCATGTGGATAGACATCACTGAAGAATCATGCGTGGAAGAACATTGGAAGTCTCTGAAGGCGATTCTCAACGAAACGTGTTCAACGGTTCTAGGAAGAAAGAAGAGACAAGACAAGGAATAGCTCTCAACGGATACTTGGAAATTAATAAAAGAGAAGAGAATGGTGAAAGAGAAAATGATTCAATGCAAGGACGGACAGGAGAAAGAGACGATGAGCTCAACTTACAAAGCATTGGACGAAGAAGTGAAGAAGAGTGCCAGGAAGGACAAAAGACGATTCTACGACAACCTCGCCACTGAAGATGAGAAGGCAGCAGGCAAAAGGGACCTGAGGACACTATATCAGATAACCAAGTCTCTATCCGGGAAGAGACCTACACAAGTGAAACCTATAAAAGACAGCCAAGGGAAGCCCATTACCAAGGAAGAAAAACAGATTAAACAATGGGCGGATCACTTCAAAAGACTCTTGAACCGACCATCACTCGCAACCCGTCCAGAAATACCAACAACAGAGCGCACACAACTGCAAGTTGACACCAATCCTCCAACGAGAGCTGAAGTCTTGAACGCAATCAAACTTCTGAAAGCTGGAAAAACAGCCGGACCAGATGGAATACCCCCTGAAGCACTGAAAGCGGACCCAGAGACTACAGCAGACATGATGACTCCATTATTGCAAAGGGTCTGGAAGGAGGGAAAGGTGCCTACTGACTGGAGGAAAGGTTACCTCGTGAACCAGTGGTGTCCGACAGGGATGTCCACTTTCTCCATTCCTGTTTAACTTCATCATAGATATGTTGATGGAAGTATCCTTAACTGAAAGTAACGACTTAGGAATCGACTTGTCACCAGGGAATAGTCTTACGGACTTAGAATATGCAGATGACATAGTCCTGTTAGGGGAGGATTCTGACAAAATCCAGCAGAGTCTTCTGAACACCTTGAGAAACATTCTTCGTATGTTTGACATGCGATTCGCCCCTGCAAAATGTAAGATGCTGCTACAGGACTGGACCACGTCAACTCCTGCCTAGCTTAGTGATAGGGAGTGAAGTGATAGAACATGTTGACCACTTCACTTATTTGGAAAGTTGTATCAGCACCAACGGACTGATTGGCGACGAGATATCAGCACGGATCCGAAAAGCTCGAGCTGCTTTCGCTGACTTACACGATCTCTGGCGTAGGCGTGACATCCGGCTATCAACCAAGGGACGTGTGTACTGCTCAACAGTTCTCTCCGTCCTTCTCTGTGGCTCTGAAACATGGCCAATACGAGTTGAAGACATGAAAAGGTTGACTGCTTTCGATCATAGATGTCTGCGATCTCTGTCTCACGTTAGGTGGTTTAATATGTTAAGTAATGTTGACGTTAGGCGTAGAGTGTTGGGCAAAGAGGGAAAATCAATCGACGAGGCTATAAAGTTACATAGACTAAGATGGCTAGGTCACGTGCTGCGCATGCCTAACCACCGCCTCCCCCGACGGGCATTACTAGCTGAGTAATATAGGTGCAGGTTGGAAAAGAGTAAGTGGTGGCCAAACAAAAACATGACATCAATCCATGAAATCGTTGACAGTTAAACTGAGTCAGGTAGGGAGGGGGATGCAGACTTCCAGGTAGGGGCCCACTGGACTGACTCTAAGAATCAATGGCTGGAGACAGTAGGTGACATGGCTCAAAATCGTTGTCAATGGCCAGCGCAGATGTATTCAGTCTCTATAATCTTTCATATTCCTTTCTACAGTTACTCATTCTGTTTCACCCTTATACGTGTCAAACTTTATTAATTCTCTTCACTCATCTTCCTGTCTACACTTTGTGTGCTATTTGGAACGTGGCAATTGGAACTACTCCACTTCGGTGCCAAGTTCTATATTGAATCCAGACAGACAGACAGACAGACAGACAGATCTGTAAAAGTCACTTCTCTAATACTATTATTATATTATTATTGTTCCCTTGCGTTCCTAGTGGAACATATGGCTTTAACTCCACACCTCCACTTGCTTCTGTCTTCTGCTGTACTTTTCACTTGCATACATGTCAGTCCATACTCTTTCAACTCCTCTTCACATTGACGTCCCACTCCCCGCTTCCCTTTCGGCCTGGTTCCACTCGAGCAATGGCCTAACGCGCGATGTCACCCAGCGGTCTCCTCAGCGAGTGTTCAATCCATCTCAATCCACTTTCTCTTGCACATTTGTTGGTTGGCGATTGGTTGGTTCTTGTTTTGTTTGCTTTTCCCATAGTTTCCCATCGTTGGTGATTGTTTCCGGCCCGGCCATCTGATCTTCAGTATAGATCTAGCAAAGACAGTTGTTAGTTGATAAAGATCTGCAACAGGCTGTTGGAAATATCCTGTGTGACCCGCCCGCCAAGTTTCTAATCAGTGACTGACTGACTTGGCGTTGTTTGTATTGAAAATCCGACTGAATTTTGTTGTTGATGCTGGCTAGCTGAGTGACGAAGATTTCCAAATTGGTTTCAGGTTGATGAATGTGTGTGTTTCTCGCCTTCCCGATTCTCGCTCGATTTGATATCCTCATCCATTCCGACTGCCTGTAGTTGAGACAATGCTCAATGCTAGATAAGTGAATGAAGTAATCTCTCTCAAATCCCTCCCGTTGATGGTGACTGGCGCTGGATGTTGTTGCTGCTGTTGTTGTTGTTGGTTGGTTGGTTATTTTCATAACCTCTGTAATACTACCAACCACTAATACTTAAAACCTGTTAAGTATTTCAGAATAATCGAAGCAGTTACACGAAAAAATGATTAGAAAATAAAAAGCAAAGTTTGAATGTTTAATTTCTCATAGAAATATACTCTTTACCATTGACCAATCTAATCCGATATACGGTCCAATTCTGACAATAGCCAATAAACCATTTTCATGTATTGTATATACAAATTGTTCAATATCCATTTCATCTTCAAATAAATATTTTCCTTCTTCTGGTTCATGAAAATTCCATGGAATATCTCTTCATGAATAAAATGCAGACAAAAAACATTGATTAAAGTAATTATTGATATAAGTATAAAACTTGGGCACTGTGGTAGAGTCTAACTTCCTCAATTTTGGATAAGATTTTATTTTGATAAATCACACAGCGTTTGTTATACAGTAATATTAACCAATACGACCACATTTCGAGCACAAACTATTCCTGCTCATAATCATATCAAGCCACTCACTCACACAATTGTTTCTCTTCATTTATATACATGTGTGGAATCGATTATATATTGGAATAAAAATCAATATGAGATAATGTACACTCAGAAATAATAATACGAGTGTTATCGATCAATTACAATTAGATTGGAAATAAGACGAGTGTTTTTTTTATAAAAATCCATCAATTCCACACATGTATATAAATGAAGGAAAAAATGTTGTTTGAGTAACTTGATATGATTATGAGCACGAGGGGGACATCTGAGACCCTAAGTAGGATTCTTAATAAATCAGGAATTAGGGTGGCATTCAAACCTATAAACTCACTTACGGAGGTTAGGTTAAAGGACCCTGTTGACCCAACTAGACAAAATAATACAATTTACAAAATACCCTGCAATGACCGTGAGTTAGGTCAACTACATAGGTCAAACTAGTAGATTGGGGGTAATCAGATTGGCGGAACATAAGAATTTAACTAAGGTAAGAATGGTTGACCCGAGAAGATAAGTAATTTAGAAAAAAGCTCAGCAATTGCATTACATCCATTAACACACAAACCACACAATAGCATGGTGGGAGAGGGTTAAGATTCTAAGAAGTAATCTATGCAGGTGGAGAGCGAGAGAGATTGATTACTGAATCTTGGTTCATCGAGTCTACACCCAACACATGCAATAGGAATGACTCAATGCAAATACCAGAAATATGGAAGATATTACCGCAACCACTTAGTCAAACCAGAGGAGGATAATAAATAATCTTAAAATTCTATTTCAATTCAAACACATCACAACATTCTAACAAGTAATTTATTATGACTATGAAAACACTCGTCTTAATTCCCATCTGATTGTAATTGATCAATAACACTCATATTAGTATTTCTGAATGTACATTATCTCACACTGATTTTATTCCACATGTATATAAATGAACGAGAAAGTTGTGTGAGTAACTTGATGTGAATATGAGCAACAGTTTGTGCTCGAAATGTCATTGATTAAAGTAACATAACCCAAGTTTAGAGCTTGTAAATAAAAGAAGAGGGCGATCTGAAAAGTGAGTCTGTCCAACAATCACACTCTACAAAGTTTTGGTTGTCAAGCAAATTGAGCTAAAACTCAACTAATGGCCATTTCAAAATGCCTGTAACAACAGAAGACAAGGGCCAGGCAACAGATCGTTTTATTACGAAAATCAACACATATTTATATAAATTTCGCATACATTATTATAGCCTAGTCAAGTAGACAAACGCAGCCTTCTGATTGGTTGTTTTCGAGTTCCTCGGAAAGTGGAGCCATCTATCTGCGAATCATATTTGCCCACGTTTAAGTTTGCTGTGATTGCTTGTTGAAACAGTCTTGTTCATATTTTCTCACGGCCAATATTAGTGACCTAGACATTGACGTAGATTAATGTCAACCAATTGGCTAGCAGGCTGCTCTCACCACATGCCTTCATTACTGACCAACTGATAGCCATCACCTTGATCTGTTGGTCATGCTTGTATATTCTAATGACCCATCGAACTACATTAACTGAAACTAGTGTTCTTGAAGGTCCTACCATGCCAGAAATCTTGTTCAGATAGCAGTTAGACTAAACGGCAGATGCTATCACAGTAAGTTCGGTAATCTTCTGTACAAACTCAGCATAAACAGCAATATTCGGATTTTCAACACGAATGTAAAACCAGTTTTTTCCATACATATCAGAAAATTGGCCAGAGTGTCACGAAAAGGATTCCCAACGGGCTATTGAAAACTTTTATCAACAGCTGCCAACTTCACTACCTCCACACTGAAGATCAAATGGCCAGCCAGCCAGAAGCAACTAGCGACAAGAAACTTTTGCTGGGGACGAACCAACAGGCGAGAACCGACTGCTCAACAAAGGCGTATGTAGGAGAAAGTGGAGATGGATTGATCGGGCATACATTGAGGAGGCCATAGAATGATATCACATGCAATGCAGGCCATCGCTGAGATAGAATGCCAATGGGAAGCAACGACTAGGTTGTCAGGGAGGCAGGAGAGATGGAAGAAATCGTGCGAAGTGGAGATGACTGGTCCTTGTCAATCGTGTGGCTAACCAGCTGAAGAAGACAACAGGGGATAAAAGAAAGTCAAGATGTGTTGTTGAGGCCAGACCTGTTTTCCATTCGAAACCTAATGTAATAAAAATAATATGGTCACAGTAAGTCGTTTATACTATTTTGGAGGTGTCTGTGAGAGAACTTCTGCTGCTGACAGCTAAAGAAGAAGAAGAAGTCCATTTTGACTGTGACAGTTCAAAGTAAGATCTTCATACAAATACAAGTGCAAAAGCCACTTTAAAGAGGTCGTATGGGAATGGCCTAAAGCATTCGTCCCTTGGAATCTGCAGACACGCGAAACCAATGTTCCCTCTGTTTCAGGCACTCCAATAAGAAACTAATCAGTTAGTTAGTTAGTTAGTTAGTTGTTAGTTTAGTTTTAGTTTAGTAGTAGTTTTAGTTTTTTTAGTATTTAGTTATAGTAGTTAGTTAGTTAGTTTTAGTTAGTTTGTTGTTTTTTTAGTTATTAGTATTATTTTTGTTTTTTAGTTAGTAGTTTTTTTAGTTTATAGTTAGTTAGTTAGTTTTAGTTAGTAGTTAGTTAGTTAGTTAGTTTGTTAGTGTTAGTTAGTTTTTATTAGTTAGTAGTTAGTTAGTTAGTAGTTAGTTTAAGTTAGTTAGTTAGTTATTTAGTTAGTTAGTTTTAGTTAGTTATTGTTGTTAGTTAGTTAGTTAGTTAGTTAGTTAGTTAGTTAGTTACAGGTTAGTTAGTTAGTTAGTTAGTTAGTTAGTTACAGGTTAGTTAGTTAGTTAGTTAGTTAGTTAGTTAGTTACAGGTTAGTTAGTTAGTTATTCACAGGTTACTTGGTTAGTTAGTCACAGGTTACTTAGATAGTTAATTAGTCAAAGGTTAGTTAGTTAGTCACATGTTAGTTAGTTAGTTGGTCACAGGTTAGTTAGTTAGTTAGTTAGTCACAGGTTAATTAGTTAGTTAGTTAGTCCCTACAATTGTAATCAAAATTTGAAAATATAAATCTAAAAGCCTTTAATGCATGGTTGATTAAGTTACTGTAGTGAAAACTGTACATTTGCTTCATGACATAGAACTCAATTTCAAATCAGAGTTTTAATGCGGCATAGAATTCCAAATCATACACCTCCGTATAAGTATTCAACTACTCTAAGATACATAGCTGACAGCCAGATCATCATTATCGTCGCCATTATTTCACTACCATCTTTAAAAGTAATGTCGAGCTTTCCAGCTGTATCCGTCTGTCTGGATTCAATATAGAACTTGGCACCGAAGTGGAGCAGTTCCAATTGCCACGTTCCAAATAGCACACAAAGTGTAGACAGGAAGATGAGTGAAGAGAATCAATAAAGTTTGACACGTATAAGGGTGAAACAGAATGAGTAACTGTAGAAAGGAATATGAAAGATTATAGAGACTGAATACATCTGCGCTGGCCATTGACAACGATTTTGAGCCATGTCACCTACTGTCTCCAGCCATTGATTCTTAGAGTCAGTCCGGTGGGCCCCTACCTGGAAGTCTGCATCCCCCTCCCTACCTGACTCAGTTTAACTGTCAACGATTTCATGGATTGATGTCATGTTTTTGTTTGGCCACCACTTACTCTTTTCCAACCTGCACCTATATTACTCAGCTAGTAATGCCCGTCGGGGGAGGCGGTGGTTAGGCATGCGCAGCACGTGACCTAGCCATCTCAATCTATGTAACTTCATAGCCTCGTCGATTGATTTTCCCTCTTTGCCCAACACTCTACGCCTAACGTCAACATTACCTACCTTACTATACCATCTAACGTGAGAAAGAGGTCGTAGACATCTATGATCGAAAGCAGTCAACCTTTTCATGTCTTCAACTCGTATCGGTCATGTTTCAGAGCCACAGAGAAGGACGGAGCGAACTGCTGAGCAGTACACACGTCCCTTGGTTGATAGCCGGATGTCACGCCTACGCCAGAGATGGTGTAAGTCAGCGAAAGCAGCTCGAGCTTTTCGGATCCGTGCTGATATCTCGTCGCCAATCAGTCCGTTGGTGCTGATACAACTTTCCAAATAAGTGAAGTGGTCAACATGTTCTATCACTTCACTCCCTATCACTAAGCTAGGCAGGAGTTGACGTGGTCCAGTCCTGTAGCAGCATCTTACATTTTGCAGGGGCGAATCGCATGTCAAACATACGAAGATTGTTGCTCAAGGTGTTCAGAAGACTCTGCATTTTGTCAGAATCCTCCCCTAACAGGACTATGTCATCTGCATATTCTAAGTCCGTAAGACTATTCCCTGGTAACAAGTCGATTCCTAAGTCGTTACTTTCAGTTAAGGATACTTCCATCAGCATATCTATGATGAAGTTAAACAGGAATGGAGAAAGTGGACATCCCTGTCGGACACCACTGGTTGTTACCAATTCAGATGACAATTCCCCATAAGCCCTTACACGACTACGTGAGTTTGAATAGAGTGCCTTGATTAGTGCAATGTACTTTCTGGGCACTCCCTTCACAGTCAAACATTGCCATAGTACCTTTCGATTCACGGAGTCGAAGGCCGCCTTCAAGTAAAGAAATATGGCAATTGTTGGACGCCGAAAAGTGTGTCTATGTTCTAGAATCTGTTAGACAGATTGGTATAGAATCCCCAAGTCGGTTGAATTTATACTTCATCATGATGAAGACTCCAATTTAAACATTTAGAAGACAAAAATAACTGAGCAAAGAGTATTTATCTAGATAACTCCCTTATCAGCTTTACCGCACTTCAACTCACCTTAATTTTACTCTGCGAGCTTGTCTTCTTCACACAGCTGAAGCTGCTGACGTCAAACTAAAAAACTCAAACTTATGTGATCGGTTGAAAGATTTCATCATAAGCTGATATCATTTAGAGAATCATTGAAAAACCAACTGGGAGTTCTGGACAACTGGCTTCGGAGAATATTCCTGTATGGCTTCAGAAGCAGATAAAATCCCCAGAATCCACTTATAGTGAGAACAGGAGACCTAGCTCCTCTACTGCAAAACATATTATAGGGACGGGATATAAAACTGGTGTTTCCATATCCTTTAAACCTATCATAAAACGTGTCTGGAGCATATCCTAAAGTTTATGGGAGCCGTAGTGTGATTAGGAAATTAAGACCACCTTTATGCGTTCGAAGCAACAATTCGCCATCTCACTAAACCACCTTCCTGGGTAAACTTTTTGTTGATGCTAGCCAGGGTGGTTTGGTTTAGTGATCTTTATTGTTATTTTGACCTTCAGTATGTCCTTTTAAGTTAATCTGAGTCTATTTTCTCACCTCTTAACTATTTATTATTTTCACACATAAATACTCCAATGACAATTCAGTGGGTCATCAGATAGTCTGAAACGTTTTACGCAGATACATTGCAGAATTCAGACAAATTACGTCTTCCTGTTGCTTTTTCTGAATCGCAATGCATTAATCTTGATAATTGGCTAATATTTTAAGGACAATAATGTTGTCAATTTTATAGTTACTCTTCATGGATTATGTATACATAATTGTAGAATCTCATGAGGAGTTCACCATAAAGAAATATTCTTTGCTCAACCGATTCGTCTTCCAATAAGTTTAATTAAAACACTATTCCAATTAAGAAATATATCAAACTTGTACAAAAATATATCAGTACAAGCAGGTAGTAAGGAAAAGGACTGTACCGATGCTGCTGCAATGAACAGATTTAGATAGAGCTAAGAGAAAAATTTAACAGAAGTTTGTGAATGTTTTTATAATGTTTTATAATGGCATTATATCTTGATCAGATCATCCGGGGCCTTTTTTCCACTGTTCCTTTCTTGCCTGACACTACTCGTTGAGAAAGTAGAACAATTACAACTACGTATCATGCATATCTTGATTATCTAAACCGACGAAAATTCATAACATCAGCTGAACTTTTGCGACAATTGATGACTTAAAATCTCCGTACTGCTTAAACTCCCGTTACTGTCACTCTGTACTAATTGCTGGCACGTAACTCGATAATTCTGTCGAATACGAATTTATAGTTTCCGTCCTACACCTCTACTGTCCTTTGGTTCACTGGTATTTGGTAGTTACAGAATACATCTACAAACAAGTATTAAATTCTGAAGTTCGCATACATGATTAGTTAACCTTGTGTGTTGATTGACAATTTCTATCTCTGTATTGTTTAAATACTTACTGTTGATTGTTGATATGTTTCTTATATGAATTGCATAATAATTCCGCTAAATACAAATTCCTGACTTCTGCCCTCTCTGTGTTTTGTTTGGATTCGTGTAATTCGGTCATCTCGAAATACTAATATTCCAAGTACAATAAATTACTACAAATTGGCGTCGCGAGGGATTTAAATAACCTGGGAAAACTTCCTATAAATGCTACTCCGCGGGAGATTGCTGATTATTTGGAATGCTTCGATGCGTGGTGCATTTCAAAGAATGTTCGGGATGACAAAATACCAGCACATTTCATCACTGCTATTGGGCTTGATGCATATAGCCTAGTGAAGAATCTGGCGTTTCCAGATAAACCCATTTCTCTGCCATATGCTAAGCTCCGTGAACTTCTTATAGATCACTTCCATATAGCTACTTTTGAGACGCGAGAGAGGGCTCAGTTCAATAAACTGGTTCGTGCTCCCAACCAGAAGATTCGAGACTTTATTCTGCAACTCCAAATACAAGCTTCAAAGTGTAACTTTGGAGATCAGCTGCATACTCAACTACGTGATCGTCTAATTGCTGGAATCAATATTCCTAAATTAGAGAAAGAGTTAATTCAGATTCCTTCTTGTACCTTTCAAACTGCTAAAGACTTATGTATTACATATGAAGATGTCAATAATGAATACTCTGCTCCCACTACGTCAGTGTCTGATGTTATACTTTCTAAAGTCGAAAATACAAGTGGTCATGGAAAGCAATCCAAACTGCCGTCCACAGGTAACAGAATGCAGCGAGAGATCAAAAACATTAAACCGTGTTTTTCCTGTGGAAAGTTACATCTACGAAGCACTTGCCGTTTTCGGGGTGCTAAGTGTCACAAATGTGGTAAAGTTGGACACATCAAGACGGTTTGCAGAAGTTCGAATACTTATGTTGCTCAACATTCTTATAATTCTCCCAAGCTGTCTAGTAAAATGGAGTCAATGTGTCTTTCAACTTTTCAAAATACTCAAGCTAATCCAATGAAAACCTCCACTACAAGTTCGGCAACTCAAGTGTCAACTGTTTTCAAAAATGAGGTAGCTGAGTTACAATGTGAACTGTCGAAAACACGAAAAGACCTGAATGAGATGAGAGAGCAACTGATTAAAATTGAGGAATTACTGCATATGCATAGACTGCGTCTGTCGAATGCAGAGCATACAAGTACCCGTGAAAGTCCTGCAAAACGTTTCAAATCTCGAATTCTCAAAAAGCATCTGATGTCCACGACTTCTAATGTACATTATTACAAAGGTAATAACTATAGACCTTCTGTTGGAATTATACTACAAAAAATGGGAAATCGAGTGGTGAAGATATTAGACATCAAAGATCACTCAGTTCATAACGGACACCTGGACAAAGTGACAATAAATGAAGTAGGTCGTTCCAATTATAATATTATTGATTCCGCTAATAATCCTGATTTTGTAGATAATTCAGAAATAGGTCCAGATAATACTGATGAAAATAATATCACAGAATCAGTTAGGTCGAAGCTACTTGCAAGCAAACCGAGACATCGTTATAAATACGCAAGGAGATATTCGAGGTGTGGCGGATGTGGTGATTGACAATTTCTATCTCTGTATTGTTTAAATACTTACTGTTGACTGTTGATATGTTTCTTATATGAATTGCATAATAATTCCGCTAAATACAAATTCCTGACTTCTGCCCTCTCTGTGTTTTGTTTGGATTCGTGTAATTCGGTCATCTCGAAATACTAATATTCCAAGTACAATAAATTACTACAAATTGGCGTCGCGATGGAACTAAATAACCTGGGAAAACTTCCTATAAATGCTACTCCGCGGGAGATTGCTGATTATTTGGAATGCTTCGATGCGTGGTGCATTTCAAAGAATGTTCGGGATGACAAAATACCAGCACATTTCATCACTGCTATTGGGCTTGATGCATATAGCCTAGTGAAGAATCTGGCGTTTCCAGATAAACCCATTTCTCTGCCATATGCTAAGCTCCGTGAACTTCTTATAGATCACTTCCATATAACTACTTTTGAGACGCGAGAGAGGGCTCAGTTCAATAAACTGGTTCGTGCTCCCAACCAGAAGATTCGAGACTTTATTCTTCAACTCCAAATACAAGCTTCAAAGTGTAACTTTGGAGATCAGCTGCATACTCAACTACGTGATCGTCTAATTGCTGGAATCAATATTCCTAAGTTAGAGAAAGAGTTAATTCAGATTCCTTCTTGTACTTTTCAAACTGCTAAAGATTTATGTATTACATATGAAGATGTCAATAATGAATACTCTGCTCCCACTACGTCAGTGTCTGATGTTATGCTTTCTAAAGTCGAAAATACAAGTGGTCATGGAAAGCAATCCAAACTGCCGTCCACAGGTAATAGAATGCAGCGAGAGATCAAAAACATTAAACCGTGTTTTTCCTGTGGAAAGTTACATCTACGAAGCACTTGCCGTTTTCGGGGTGCTAAGTGTCACAAATGTGGTAAAGTTGGACACATCAAGACGGTTTGCAGAAGTTCGAATACTTATGTTGCTCAACATTCTTATAATTCTCCCAAGCTGTCTAGTAAAATGGAGTCAATGTGTCTTTCAACCTTTCAAAATACTCAAGCTAATCCAATGAAAACCTCCACTACAAGTTCGGCAACTCAAGTGTCAACTGTTTTCAAAAATGAGGTAGCTGAGTTACAATGTGAACTGTCGAAAACACGAAAAGACCTGAATGAGATGAGAGAGCAACTGATTAAAATTGAGGAATTACTGCATATGCATAGACTGCGTCTGTCGAATGCAGAGCATACAAGTACCCGTGAAAGTCCTGCAAAACTTTTCAAATCTCGAATTCTCAAAAAGCATCTGATGTCCACGACTTCTAATGTACATTATTACAAAGGTAATAACTATAGACCTTCTGTTGGAATTATACTACAAAAAATGGGAAATCGAGTGGTGAAGATATTAGACATCAAAGATCACTCAGTTCATAACGGACACCTGGACAAAGTGACAATAAATGAAGTAGGTCGTTCCAATTATAATATTATTGATTCCGCTAATAATCCTGATTTTGTAGATAATTCAGAAATAGGTCCAGATAATACTGATGAAAATAATATCACAGAATCAGTTAGGTCGAAGCTACTTGCAAGCAAACCGAGACATCGTTATAAATACGCAAGGAGATATTCGAGGTGTGGCGGATGTGGTGATTGACAATTTCTATCTCTGTATTGTTTAAATACTTACTGTTGACTGTTGATATGTTTCTTATATGAATTGCATAATAATTCCGCTAAATACAAATTCCTGACTTCTGCCCTCTCTGTGTTTTGTTTGGATTCGTGTAATTCGGTCATCTCGAAATACTAATATTCCAAGTACAATAAATTACTACAAATTGGCGTCGCGAGGGATTTAAATAACCTGGGAAAACTTCCTATAAATGCTACTCCGCGGGAGATTGCTGATTATTTGGAATGCTTCGATGCGTGGTGCATTTCAAAGAATGTTCGGGATGACAAAATACCAGCACATTTCATCACTGCTATTGGGCTTGATGCATATAGCCTAGTGAAGAATCTGGCGTTTCCAGATAAACCCATTTCTCTGCCATATGCTAAGCTCCGTGAACTTCTTATAGATCACTTTCATATAACTACTTTTGAGACGCGAGAGAGGGCTCAGTTCAATAAACTGGTTCGTGCTCCCAACCAGAAGATTCGAGACTTTATTCTTCAACTCCAAATACAAGCTTCAAAGTGTAACTTTGGAGATCAGCTGCATACTCAACTACGTGATCGTCTAATTGCTGGAATCAATATTCCTAAGTTAGAGAAAGAGTTAATTCAGATTCCTTCTTGTACCTTTCAAACTGCTAAAGATTTATGTATTACATATGAAGATGTCAATAATGAATACTCTGCTCCCACTACGTCAGTGTCTGATGTTATGCTTTCTAAAGTCGAAAATACAAGTGGTCATGGAAAGCAATCCAAACTGCCGTCCACAGGTAATAGAATGCAGCGAGAGATCAAAAACATTAAACCGTGTTTTTCCTGTGGAAAGTTACATCTACGAAGCACTTGCCGTTTTCGGGGTGCTAAGTGTCACAAATGTGGTAAAGTTGGACACATCAAGACGGTTTGCAGAAGTTCGAATACTTATGTTGCTCAACATTCTTATAATTCTCCCAAGCTGTCTAGTAAAATGGAGTCAATGTGTCTTTCAACTTTTCAAAATACTCAAGCTAATCCAATGAAAACCTCCACTACAAGTTCGGCAACTCAAGTGTCAACTGTTTTCAAAAATGAGGTAGCTGAGTTACAATGTGAACTGTCGAAAACACGAAAAGACCTGAATGAGATGAGAGAGCAACTGATTAAAATTGAGGAATTACTGCATATGCATAGACTGCGTCTGTCGAATGCAGAGCATACAAGTACCCGTGAAAGTCCTGCAAAACTTTTCAAATCTCGAATTCTCAAAAAGCATCTGATGTCCACGACTTCTAATGTACATTATTACAAAGGTAATAACTATAGACCTTCTGTTGGAATTATACTACAAAAAATGGGAAATCGAGTGGTGAAGATATTAGACATCAAAGATCACTCAGTTCATAACGGACACCTGGACAAAGTGACAATAAATGAAGTAGGTCGTTCCAATTATAATATTATTGATTCCGCTAATAATCCTGATTTTGTAGATAATTCAGAAATAGGTCCAGATAATACTGATGAAAATAATATCACAGAATCAGTTAGGTCGAAGCTACTTGCAAGCAAACCGAGACATCGTTATAAATACGCAAGGAGATATTCGAGGTGTGGCGGATGTGGTGATTGACAATTTCTATCTCTGTATTGTTTAAATACTTACTGTTGACTGTTGATATGTTTCTTATATGAATTGCATAATAATTCCGCTAAATACAAATTCCTGACTTCTGCCCTCTCTGTGTTTTGTTTGGATTCGTGTAATTCGGTCATCTCGAAATACTAATATTCCAAGTACAATAAATTACTACAAATTGGCGTCGCGAGGGATTTAAATAACCTGGGAAAACTTCCTATAAATGCTACTCCGCGGGAGATTGCTGATTATTTGGAATGCTTCGATGCGTGGTGCATTTCAAAGAATGTTCGGGATGACAAAATACCAGCACATTTCATCACTGCTATTGGGCTTGATGCATATAGCCTAGTGAAGAATCTGGCGTTTCCAGATAAACCCATTTCTCTGCCATATGCTAAGCTCCGTGAACTTCTTATAGATCACTTCCATATAACTACTTTTGAGACGCGAGAGAGGGCTCAGTTCAATAAACTGGTTCGTGCTCCCAACCAGAAGATTCGAGACTTTATTCTGCAACTCCAAATACAAGCTTCAAAGTGTAACTTTGGAGATCAGCTGCATACTCAACTACGTGATCGTCTAATTGCTGGAATCAATATTCCTAAATTAGAGAAAGAGTTAATTCAGATTCCTTCTTGTACCTTTCAAACTGCTAAAGATTTATGTATTACATATGAAGATGTCAATAATGAATACTCTGCTCCCACTACGTCAGTGTCTGATGTTATGCTTTCTAAAGTCGAAAATACAAGTGGTCATGGAAAGCAATCCAAACTGCCGTCCACAGGTAACAGAATGCAGCGAGAGATCAAAAACATTAAACCGTGTTTTTCCTGTGGAAAGTTACATCTACGAAGCACTTGCCGTTTTCGGGGTGCTAAGTGTCACAAATGTGGTAAAGTTGGACACATCAAGACGGTTTGCAGAAGTTCGAATACTTATGTTGCTCAACATTCTTATAATTCTCCCAAGCTGTCTAGTAAAATGGAGTCAATGTGTCTTTCAACTTTTCAAAATACTCAAGCTAATCCAATGAAAACCTCCACTACAAGTTCGGCAACTCAAGTGTCAACTGTTTTCAAAAATGAGGTAGCTGAGTTACAATGTGAACTGTCGAAAACACGAAAAGACCTGAATGAGATGAGAGAGCAACTGATTAAAATTGAGGAATTACTGCATATGCATAGACTGCGTCTGTCGAATGCAGAGCATACAAGTACCCGTGAAAGTCCTGCAAAACGTTTCAAATCTCGAATTCTCAAAAAGCATCTGATGTCCACGACTTCTAATGTACATTATTACAAAGGTAATAACTATAGACCTTCTGTTGGAATTATACTACAAAAAATGGGAAATCGAGTGGTGAAGATATTAGACATCAAAGATCACTCAGTTCATAACGGACACCTGGACAAAGTGACAATAAATGAAGTAGGTCGTTCCAATTATAATATTATTGATTCCGCTAATAATCCTGATTTTGTAGATAATTCAGAAATAGGTCCAGATAATACTGATGAAAATAATATCACAGAATCAGTTAGGTCGAAGCTACTTGCAAGCAAACCGAGACATCGTTATAAATACGCAAGGAGATATTCGAGGTGTGGCGGATGTGGTGATTGACAATTTCTATCTCTGTATTGTTTAAATACTTACTGTTGATTGTTGATATGTTTCTTATATGAATTGCATAATAATTCCGCTAAATACAAATTCCTGACTTCTGCCCTCTCTGTGTTTTGTTTGGATTCGTGTAATTCGGTCATCTCGAAATACTAATATTCCAAGTACAATAAATTACTACACCTTGGTAAGTTACCTATCCCTGGTTTCCTACTGGAAATTTCAGATTGTGTTGAGAATATAATCTCCATCCATCTTATTACTGCAATTCGACTAGAAGCATACAGTCTACTGAAGATTCTTTGATTTTAAGATAAGCCTATTTTTTTGTCATATGAAATACCCTGAGGACTTCTAATAAATCATTTCCATGTAACAAAACGGAGGGTACACTTCGACGAACTGACCCAAAGATTCTTGACTTCATTATTCACCTGCACATGCAAGTTTTAAAATTAACCCGTAGGGACTTGCCTTACACTAGGCTACGTGGTTGTCTATTCGTCGACACCAACACTCCGAAGTCCAAGAAGAAGTACTTCGATATACCTTTATGTACTTCCAGATTTCCAGTGATTTCTGTACTGCAAAAGAAAATGTCAGCATTGAATATCTGATTCCCTGTTCACCATAGTCTGATGTAATGCTGATGCTCATAATGAGAAATCCAAAACATCATCCACCAGTAAAAGATTCCAGAGAAAAGTAACAATATTAAATAGTGTTTTGTGCATTATGTTGCTTCACCTTAAGAGTCATTGAGATCTACGGATGTCTTCCGCTTTCACTGGTTTGTAGTTGGAAGCTATTTATCAAAGAAACATCCATCTCTTTCAAATCCATTCCGCATCACAGAAATTACTACACTAACATACTATGGTAAACATGCACATAACACAAGGGCTAAGCACTAAAAAGCACCACAAATATTTATCTGGAGTGATCATCCGTTAAAGAAACCTTTATACGAAATTATCACAAATAAGTCCAAGTTTTTGAGAATATAGGAAAACTACTAGAAATTAATAAAACAGAAGTATCGAGTATAAGGTAGCAATATTTCAATTCACTACCATCGATGTCCAGTGGCTTACGCAACCTTTATGATGAATACTAACAAATAAAAAGTTAAAGAATATATATATATATCGGAGCATTACTTACAACTGAATGGCGTCAAGGCCTGCAGATTTTGCCTTTTCTATCCTGTCGGACCAGTAAATCAAGGGAACACGAAAATAGTGTATAGAACCAGATAAATACTGAAACTGACGCCCATCTTTCATTAGCGTATGGTGTTCTCGATTGATCTTGACAATTCTAGTTGCTTGTGAAGAATCATATATATGCTGTAACAGCACCGAATTTATCACAAACTACTGAAAAAACAACATACCTCACGAAATCCATACAATACATACGCTACCATCGCTGCAGAAATTAACGATATGAGAATCACTGCATACAGTGAAATTTTGAAATATTTTCAAATTACCTAGGAACCACAAAATAACGAAATATTTTGTTTTTACAAGACGCAGTATATAAGATAAAATATCCAATTTGATTTTAATATGGAGATCGGTTTCAGGCTTTTCAATCATTATGGGCATGTTGATAAAGTCTGATAAACTATGTTTAAGTCATATAAAATCAACATCAATCAGACTTCCACGAAGTAACATAGAATGTTTGCGTTGACCGCTGTTTCGGTATCCTTGAACGTCTATCAACTAAACAAAACTATGTGTCCTACACATTTTAAATGACGAGTTCAGTGTTTGTAGTGTCACCGATGGGTCTTAATGAGGTCTTGGTTTTATTTATTATCATCTTCACTTTGATGATAGCTAATGTTTCAATTCACTTGAAGCCTAACTACATTTTCTTGAGTATATTATGCAGGTAATATCTGACATACAAAATTCAAGTTGAGTTAATCATAAATCGTGGGTATGGGAATCAATGGGCTGGATAAAAACTGCACAGTTCCTTTAACATCTGAGCATTACACTCTCAGCTTCAATCTTCCATCAGTAATTTAAGTTTATATATCATGCAGAATCTAGGATTACTCATAAAATCTCCATCAAAGTGCGAAGCGCCATGCAGGTGATCTCTACTGAAAGCATACACCACAACAGGATCACACATTTATGGTCAGTATTGAAGTTGTTACACATGCTCTGCTTATAAAGTGGATAACAAACAAAAAATGCTCGTCTCAGCCTCAACTGTCCGGTTTCCTCAGAAGATTTAAATGCATATATGCACTAGCTTCCCTGTTCTTCATGAATGCCAAGCTGACCCTTAACGTATGGCAGCTGAACGAAATTTCCAAATCTTAAGAAGGGGTGATTTTCATCGCTTTCCCAGACTTTTCGATTACTGTTCTAACGTCCTCTCGCTACATGTTGGGTTATCTGCTACATGAACACACAACACTCTGATACTACTCAAGTCAGTGCAGTGACTCGCACTTGCTGCTGAAAGATTTTGTGCCGTCCGTTAGCTTCTAACGATCCCTGTTCCCCAGTGACAAAGTGCAGAACATCACGCCCAGTATCCACCAATCCAAGTAGTCTCAATTCCAGGAAGTTGAAGAATGTGGTTACCAGTTCGTCCACAAAGACAATGCAGAATAAGAGACTAATGCCACACACTAATTCAGATGCTCACAGCTTGATAACACACCTCTCTCCAGAAACAAATATTCGCAAAACTGACAGGTATAAAAACCGCGAAACAGAACCCGTACCTCATAGCTACCTGTCCGAAAAGGTGAGCCCTCGTACCACTATAAACCAAAAGATTGATACACCTAACTATAGGACATCGAATCGTGGTGACGTAAATCGCAACAATTCTAATCAGTTTAGCTTGCTTGGTAGGCCACCTCCACCAATTCACATGCCCACACCCAACGGGGCCGACCATACAGCGGCCAGCAGTTTTGCTGGAATGACATTGCCATTTTTATTCAGGTTCACAACATGACCTCAAACATATTACAAATGCTCACCACTCTCTACGGGTTTCGCCCTCCAATATAGATATGACGGCTGATACAGTAATGTTTAATTACTGCCTGGAGCTCATCTTACATGACTCAGGTAATTCTCCTCTTCGTTAGCGTCTCTACCTCTTTTTCTTCTGACAGCCAATCTTCTTTACGCTCGAACTTACATGAACACGAAAATATAATTGACCCTTTTGCAATTCTAGCTTTCCTAACGCATCTACAGGCATGGACATTTCATTGTCGTCTGAAGACACTATGGATGAATCTCATCACCGGCTACTTCAAGACATAGCTAAAATCTTAAGATATGACTCGGCTAATCCTAACATAGTTCTTATCATTACCAGGACAGCTGTAAACAAGATGGTATCTTCAATATCAATCCGTGATCAACCCGTAAAACCAAATAATCCTTACAAACCAAACTATAGGAAGATGGTATTCATCCAATTCCTACTGCTGATTAGCCAACCCACAGCGCTAATGATCAGTGGAGATTGGTGCACATGCGAAATTAATGATGATTTCTTTCGCTGGGAAGGCTACTCATTTTTCAGGAAGGTCAGATCAGTTGGGTGGAGGGGAGGATGCATTGTCTATGTTAAATCTGAATGCAGATTTCTGCATTATGATGAACCTAACCTGAATATATGCAAAACATTATGTGTGACACTCTACATAAATGAGCAGCAAACTCTATTATTAGATAGCACCTATCGCTCACCCAACCACGACAGTGAACTGCTCAGTGAAATTACTGCAGCCTTTCATTACACTTCGAAATTAACATTTACTTATAAAGTGATTGGAGGTGATTCTAACATGCCTGAAGTTTCATGGGAGCCCGTCAGTACTCCTCCCCGCTACAGCAAATTCTTAGATGCAGTGGAGTTACGTGGGTGAACACAAAGTATTACAAGGCCCACCCGAAACCACAATATACTGGACTTGGTTTTCTTGAAAGACATCGCCTTATCTACCACAGACATCAGCCAACCATTTCTTGGTAGTGACCACAACACAATAATCTGCTCCCTCAATACCAAGCCCCACTCATCAAAATGCTCTACCCTGCGCAAGACACTCGTGTGCTTCAGAAAAGCTGGGTGGGACGTATCTAACTCCTTCATTAGAGGCTTAGACTAAGACCTTTTCTTTTCTAATAGCAACCTAGACACTATCCTAATAGCCTTACACCAGGCGTACTGGTGTAAGTCCTGCAATTCTTCAAAGGAATTACATCGAGACATGATCCGCGGGGTTATGTGTACTGTTTGTATATATGTGTGCTGTGTCATATCAGCTGGTGTTTTTGGACTCAATGTGTTTACTCGTTGTTTTCGTACCTTGTTGTTATTGCGTAATTTTGCTAAAATTTTCGTCGTGATTACTTCTGAAGTTGTTTCTTGTCCTCCACATCCGTGAATGAATTGATTGATGTGAGAGACAGCAGATGGGTCGTATACGCCGGGGAGGCTGGTGCTGAGAATAACATGCACACGGAGATAATGATTAGCTGTGGTCCCACACGCCGGGGAGCAAAAGTGTAGACAACTGAGGCTTGCATACGTCACCGTTACTAGAAGTGAGGCAGAATGAGTGACAAGCGATTACAGTAGTAATTGGTAGTGAACAGGTAAGAGGATGTGCGAAGAGTATCATTAGGTGGTGCTATTGTCACGTTGCGTTCTGCAAGAGTCCTTCTAGTAAGTGGCGATTGTGTTACAAGATGTCAAGAGGATACCTTTAATTCGAAGGTGTAGATCGTCATCGATTTGTGAGATTGTGCTGTGGGTATGCACGTGGTGTGTTGGCTTTTCTGTTTGTTTTCCATTTCAGCTCGGTCCGTGTGACCCAGGCTCTCGCAATGGCATCCAAGTCAACGTGTATTGGTCTTGATGGAAAAAAGGGATGGATCCGTATTTTGCCGGGGAGTGTCAACGTATTTGAATATTGAACGATCAATTCATGGTTGTTTGCTCAAACCCAACTTCCCTATATTTTCGCGGAGGCATCAATACACCAGTCATCGTCTCATCGGTCGCTGTTCAGAAAGAAGATCAAAAACCGTCAGAAGTAATATCGTGATTTATTATTGTAATATTTGTCCATAAACCTTAGTTATTATGCGGGTTATATGTTGGTGTTAGAATAAGGAATTCTCGAGTCACCAATCAGTGTTTTGGTTTTTGCGTCCCTTAGTACTAAGCGTTTCTGAAAGGCTTCGAGGGACAGTGAGAGGCCCGGCGTAGCAAGAGCTGGGCATTAACGGTTTTGAGACGTGATTGGCAGCCCACCTGCAGCACAATGATCACCGAAACTCTAACGAAATTAATGATTATTTCTTTCGCTGGGAAGGCTACTCATTTTTCAGGAAGGTCAGATCAGTTGGGTGGAGGGGAGGATGCATTGTCTATGTTAAATCTGAATGCAGATTTCTGCATTATGATGAACCTAACCTGAATATATGCAAAACATTATGTGTGACACTCTACATAAATAAGCAGCAAACTCTATTATTAGATAGCACCTATCGCTCACCCAACCACGACAGTGAACTGCTCAGTGAAATTACTGCAGCCTTTCATTACACTTCGAAATTAACATTTACTTATAAAGTGATTGGAGGTGATTCTAACATGCCTGAAGTTTCATGGGAGCCCGTCAGTACTCCTCCCCGCTACAGCAAATTCTTAGATGCAGTGGAGTTACGTGGGTGAACACAAAGTATTACAAGGCCCACCCGAAACCACAATATACTGGACTTGGTTTTCTTGAAAGACATCGCCTTATCTACCACAGACATCAGCCAACCATTTCTTGGTAGTGACCACAACACAATAATCTGCTCCCTCAATACCAAGCCCCACTCATCAAAATGCTCTACCCTGCGCAAGACACTCGTGTGCTTCAGAAAAGCTGGGTGGGACGTATCTAACTCCTTCATTAGAGGCTTAGACTAAGACCTTTTCTTTTCTAATAGCAACCTAGACACTATCCTAATAGCCTTACACCACAATGTCTCTATGTTCTTTGATAAATTTGTTCTTAAATATAATGAGAATCCAAGAGAAAACAAAAAGAATTTCATTCCTAATAAGGTATAGGCTAAGATGCTAAATCTTCAGCGACGATAACACATAGAGAACGACTTATCATATATTGTAAATATACAGAACATTTATCTCAAATTGAAAGAAAATAACGACAATATCCAGACAAGAAACAGACAAGAAACTGCAGCTCTTAAACGTAGCTCTAAATACACTGTAATCTTAAGCATTTATCCCAAAGTGATATACCCTCATAAAACTTATATAGAATTCATTTCAGAACACGGTGAGAATGCTAGTGGCCCTAAAATAATTTGTGAGCTTCTAGACTCCTACTTCTTTCGGTCATATATCTATGATGATAATACGTTGCCACAACCTCTATTTCCTGTACGTTCATAAAAAACCTTAGAAATTATCAGCTTTTCTTTAGATAATATTAAGAAAGCAATCACTTCTCTTAAAGGTTCAAACAACCCAGGTCCTGATATGATTCCCTCAACTTTTTTAAAATACGGTGGTGAAGACATTCCTATTCTCTTTCTTAAATTGTTCTCTGCCTCTCTATCAAATGGGATATATCCAGGTGCACGGAAATCCACACACATTACCCCTAGATATTAGTCAGACCGCCGTGCAGGTGTCATTAACCTAACTTCTGTTATTTCAGGGGTTCTGAAAAATATCGCGAAAAGTGCCACTTTTGACTTCCTCTTTGAAGAGAAACTTATCACTCATTATCAACATGGTTTCATGAAGCCGCGTTCCTGCACGACATGCCACTTACAATTTTTCGATCGCATCTCACAACTTAAAGATTCCAGTATGATCACAGTTATTATATACTTAGATCTTAGTAAAGCCTGTGACACTGTAAGCCACCGACTGTTAATATCAAAAGTCCAGTCTTATGGGATCCAGGGTTCATTGTTAAGCTGGCCCAGTTTGTTTCTAAGCTACCGGATGCAAATGGTCAGGTCAGGTTCTCACACATCCAACCCCGTTCCGATAACAAGTGGAGTTATAAAAGGTAGTGTCCCAGGTCTACTCTTATTCCCGTTATATTTCAATGACATTTACGACGTTATTTAACATGGTAGACCTTTCCTATTTGCTGATGACATCAAAATGGTATATCACTAACTAATAAATGAGGTGTCATGTGTATTTGATAGGATTCAGGATGATATTGATAGCGTTCATTTATGGTGTTACACGTGGAAAATGAAGTTTAACGTTGAAAAATATGGTGTGCTATACTCCAAAAGTATTTCATCCGAACTTTCCATCTCCCTACACAACAATCATATCCCTAGTTTGCTGCTTACAACAGATTTGGGTCTGAAATACACTCAAGAATTTAGCCTCGCGGCATATGTTAAATTACAAGTATCAAAGGTCAAAGGCCTCTTTGGGTTAATATTCCGAAACTTTAAGATGTGTGAATCCAAAATTTTGCTGTACAAGTTATGCATAAGGCCCTTACTTGAATTTTGCCACCCTATCATGAACAGTGTCTCGGTAAAAGACAGGTGCTAATTAGAGAGTCTACAAAGGGCGTTTACTAAACGTCTACTGGGTGAAAATCTTTGTATTTCTTACTACGACAGATGTAACATATTTGACTTGGAACCCTTATGGGTTATATGACTGAATTTCAACCAAAAAATTACATTTAGGATTGCAAAAGGGCTTATATATTTCCCCCACAATAACTTTACTTTTAGTTCACCTAAGAAATATGACCTCAGAAATAAATCTTCATCTTTTAAAGTGCCCCGCTGTCATACAAAATACAGATCAAATTCTTTCATTGTGAGATACCGTAGTATTTGGAACCGTCTTTTAACTGAAATTAGAAACAGTTCTACCCAAAAAACCTTCTCATCTCTACTGAGCAAATATTTTATCAACAACGGGCTAGAAGGGGTATGTGAAAAACTAAGAATTGGAGATCTAATACGGCACTCCTCTGACCCTCACTGTTAGCTACCGAAATCTGTGAACTCTTTGTTTGACTCTACTTTCACTATGGTTGTTTCAACAACCCTAGTCACCCATTCTTATCAGCCTTGAATTCTAATTGTTTCTTCATTCAAATATTTTTGCGTATATCCCTGATAACATTGCATTATGAGTATTTCAGTATGCTAAGAGTTCCGTCTCAAGTTCCAGATGCAAATCAACTGAAGACGACTGGTATTATAATAATAATAATTTATATTTTCATATAAACATAGATGTACATGAAAAGGCATGCCATGTTTACAGGCACGATGAAGTAATTATAATAATAATAATATATATTCTCATTTTTCACATGAGGGACGCCATTTTACAGGCATCATCAATTCGATAAGTTACACATAATGTTCATAAGCATATTTAGTAAAGATAATATAATAAGGTACGTTTTTTCCTAGCTATGTAGGGTGCACCAATTGTATAGGCATACATAAATATTGTTTTAATAATAATATATTCCTTCCTGTTTATGCAGGAAAATACCTACTGTACAGGCATGGATAAGTTGTTATATAAGCTCTTTGATAAGAAAGAGACGAAAGCACCTGTAGGCCTTCTTTGTAAGAGAAAGTCAAATATGGTAGACGAAGCTCCTAGGGGTAGGCCTAATTGGTGCCAAGTGGAAAGCCAATTTTATCGAATCCCTAATTCTAGACAAACAGCACAGCAAAGTAGTAGGTATTGTTCTGCACATCCACTACGTAAACCCCTTGTCAACCAGCCCACTTCTAATATTCTGTCTACTGAAAGTTATAGAAAATACCCCAAACATCGGCCACAGACCACATTTAGCAAGCCAACAGAACCCATTCATATATCTTATGTGTCTAGTGGGGAGCATGTGCCGATTTCTGCACAAAACTTGCCATGGTCTGATGAATACCAGAAACAGATACCAACACTTCATTCTTATACTGGCAACAAATTACCGAATACACATATCGGTTATACCTTAGGGCAGGATTTTCACCAGCGTCAGTTAACAGAAACACCTGGAATCATGCATATAGCACGCATGATATCGGATCAATTCCTTGCTGGCATAGCGAACAGTCTACAGCTAGGGCAAGGCATATTTCCCGGGAGATAGCTGACACAGTGTCGACACCAAACGCGGATACTAATATCTCTAAAATATTAATATCTGATTATCACACAGGTGTCTCTCACTGCATACCATATCCAAACGTAAGCCCATCCCTGACTACCACCTCAAAAATCTACCTGAAGTCTTCCTACGATCCAAAGATATTGGTAAATGAGTCTGATAACATGTATATAGAGGATACTCACGGATTATTTTACCAAGATGTTGTCCGCTCACTGAAACCACATAGCCAGTGTTTATCTATTATCCTAGTAAATACGAGATCAGTTCTAAGCAAACATTTAGCACTAAGTACAATAGCTTCTATATGCAGACCGTCATTGATTATGATCACCGAAGCCTGGTGCACAAGTGAAATCTCCAATGACAGCCTAAGGATTGATAAATACAACCTTTTTCGCGGGGACAGACGGACAGGTCGTGGGGGTGGAACACTAATTTACTGTGAACAATCCATGTGTGCAACCCAGTTTAGTAACCCAATTCTGTCACAACTCAATGACTCGATCTGGGTCGAAATAAAAGTTGTCAGAAGTAAACCTATACTTGTGGGTTGTGTGTACCGGCCCCCTTCATCCAGCAGGGAATATGATAATATGCTTAGCAATATCTTTAATGTTACAGCCAATCTTCCTTTCAGTTATAAAATTATCGGAGGCGATTTCAACTTGCCAGAAGTATCATGGTCTTCACTCCGAGGACCCCAAAGGTACGATAATCTCATAAATTCCATCGTCACAGGAGGGTGGACACAACACATAAATTCACCCACTAGATCCGCAAATATCCTAGACCTTATTTTCACGAACAACATAACGCCATCTACCGTACATGTTGGACATGAATTTCCAGGTAGTGACCATAGAATAGTAGTTTGTTCTTTTGACATCTTTCCTGAAACAAAACGCAGAGATGAAGCTGGCCAGATACCTATGAGATTGTACACACATGCTGACTGGGACTTGTATCAGCACCTAATTAGATGTTCTAATTGGGACTCGTACTTTTCGAACCAGTCCTTAGATGCAATTCTTAACAACTTCTATCAGAATATTAACTCAATTCACGACGTCATTGCACCCGAGAAGATTCTTAACTTCAGATTCCCCCAAAGTGATTATATTCCGACATCGTTTAGAAGAAGTCTACGTAAGCACTCAATAAAATACTACAGATATCATGACTTATCGTCATTAATTGCCATAACGTCCCTTCTCAGTAGAATTGAAGAGTTGAGAAATATAGGCCTCAGAAACAAAGAAATGCAGGCCATTCATGCACCGCATAACTCAGGAGAAATAGCCAAACTTTTTAAAAGTAGGTTGATGAACTCCAAAACACCCTATCCGAAAATAATATACTTAGACGGCATTGCTTACGAAAATAATGAGGCGATATGTGAACTGTTTAGCAAGCACTTCGCCAGATTATACACCTTAGAGAACGATGAAGTCGTGGATTTCCCACGTAAAACAGACGAATGTTTAAGTGACATAATTTTCACCACACATGAGATCGATAAAGCTGTCGCAAATCTTAAGCTTAGTAACACTACTGGCCCAGACGGTATATCTTCCGTTCTGCTGAAAAAAGGTGGTAATGACATGAGTTTACTCTTACTCAAGTTATACTCAATTTCATTAAGCGATGGGACATACCCTAACTGCTGGAAGAAGTCTTATATTGTACCTATCCATAAATACGGGCCTATAGCTGATATCAACAACTACCGCCCCATCAACATCACGTCTGTAGTTTCACGTGTAATGGAAAAGATAGTTAAGACTCAAATCATTCAGTACTTGCTGTCAAATGACCTACTATCCCCATCCCAATACGGTTTCTTAAGTAGAAGGTCGTGCATTACTTGCCACTTAGATTATTTTGACTACATCACACAAAGCATTGATAATGGGCGTTCGGTAACAACATTGTTTCTTGACGTTAGCAAGGCCTTCGATAAAGTCCCACATATCAGACTCCTAACAAAACTCCAATCCTACGGAATAACCGGAAATCTTCACAAATGGATAAGTTCTTTTCTCACAGAAAGAGAGCAATTAGTCAAAATCAACCACCAGTTGTCTTCCTCAAAGCCGATAACCAGTGGTGTAATACAAGGTAGTGTTCTTGGCCCTATTCTATTCCTCTTATTTATAAATGACATAGTCTCTGTAATCAAGTATGGCAAGCCATACCTTTTTGCAGATGATCTCAAGATAGTATATGATTATGGGTACGGTGATATGAGCGTCGAAAGCAAGATCCAACAAGACTTAAATGATCTAGGCGATTGGAGCGAAAAGTGGCAACTGACTTTCAACCCAGACAAGTGCGGTATAACCCACCTTGGACGCTGGAAACCGATAATGTGCCTATACATGTACGGGAAGCTCCTGTCAAAACTGAACACAGTCACAGACCTCGGGATAACATACTCAGATTTATCCTTTTCCGATCACGCAAATAAGGTTGTATCTGACTGTAAACGACTTACTGGCTTTGTACTGCGTAACTTCTACACCCAAGAAGCAAGATTAGCTATATATAGGACATGTATCCGTCCCAAACTTGAATATTGTGCTCTCCTATTTAGTAACCTCAGGACTGTAGACAGAAAAAAAATCGAAAGTGTCCAGAGATTCCTCACGAAACGCATAATAGGGTTCGACCAACAAGTGGAATATGTTGACAGGTGTGTACGTCTGAAATTAGAGCCTCTGTGGTTAAGGAGAGTGAAGTGCAACCTATTTCTACTCTTCAAAGTCATTAGGAAACACTGCTACAGTAACTCATCCATAACTTGGGAAAATATTAAATCATATCAGCTGCGAAACCACGACTACCTTGTCAAGGTGGCTACCCACAGAAAATCCATTAGGGCAAACTTTTTCACCATAAAATATTGCACTCTTTGGAACCAACTACCACCTGAAATAAGATGTTGTGAAAACCCTGATGGGTTCAAACGGAGCCTAGAAAGACACTTTAACATGTCCACCCTAGCTCGTCTAAAAGACCACAACTGTTGGTAGAACGGAAATTGAAGGCCAGTCCAGTCTTCAGTATAGTCACATACGTATATCTCGACTCTAATACTCACGCAGCGAACGTTAACTAATTTACTGATTTCTATTCTCTATAATTTTCACTAAGTTGTGTTGGTGAAAGTAACACTGGAAATAATTGTAATAGCATCCACACCTTTTAACGTTTTACATATGTATATACTAATATAATAATACTTATTAATCATGCATGTTCAACTCTTAAATTAGATGGATATTAAAATACTTAAAATATTTATGCATCAAATGTTCTCTTGCTTTACCACGCTTGTTTCCCTTATAACACTCAATTATTGAACCTAGTGTAATATTTGATATACGAACTATATTATTGATTATACTCTTATCATATATGGTTTGATTTACTCTACGGCTCCCTGTAGACTAACCACCATTCTTCAGTATACACACACTGCAGTATTGTTAAAAAACGCCAAAATTTCGTTGGTTCTGTGTTAATATCTTTTTATAATATGTCTAGACACGTTACTTTGCAATGTCAGATGTTTACTATATATAAGACTGTCATGAAAATTTAGTACACTAAGTCCTGCCAACCGACCTTACCTTCAGTCCATACTACCTAAATTGAACCTTAACTATAGTATTCTGCTAAATCTTGCTCCACTATTCACAATACCTATTCGTTTTACTCTTTAAGGTTTTAACTTCTTATAAAGTAATCTGTTCATCAGGATGCATGCACACATATATAATATGTTCGTAAAGATGTACGTGGAGACCTATTGGAAGCACTCATTAAGAAAGCTAGGGAGATGGAATATGGGGTACGAACATGTCTGGTACCAAGCAATATATTTGCGGTAGCCATAATAATCATAGTCTCAGAGCCTAACATCAAAAAAGGAGGGAGGGTGGCGTTAGCTGATCAGTAGATATGGTGGTGGTCACTAAGGTGAATCGCCCCATTCTGCAGGAACAGCAATATACAAATTAAAGGCTCGAGATATTTCTGATTTTTATGAGGGCTTAGATCTTTATCTTGAAAAAGATAATAGTGAACGCCTTGACAGATAATGCTTCTACCTTTAAATATATACCATTCGCTCAGCCTATTGTTGAGATGCGACCACGTGGGATCTGCACAGATTTATGGGGCATCTTATGAATTAACTTGCTATCCATTGTCAGATCTTTAAATACCACTTCACAATATCTTGTCTCACTTATTTTCTAATAACGTCTTTACTTGATTCTCATTATATTCCATTAAACCTAACATTTTATAGCTCTTTATGAATTTGATTCGACTTATTCTATTCCTATTCTCTGGAGGGTACGGTTGTGCACCAAATAGAAAAAAAGACATGAAATAAAGACAACTGGCTTGAAAATAATTGTATTAAAGCCAAAAGTGAACGCATGATAGTATAAAATATATTGGTTTCATTATACATTGCAAATGAACGTTGTCGGCCTAAGGATTAATTACTTCCCCATTCTGTTTTCTATATAAATGTGTTTATTAATGATATATTTCACTCACTTAATCTATTACACTTTAATGTTTCACCTTAGCACTTTAACTTTTCTAAAACAGCTTCCAATCCCTTGTAAACGTTGTACTTACCTCAATATTGGTTGGTTATCGTATGCCTACAACCACGGGATGAAAACGAAACGAAGTCGATTTTCCCGCTCAACCTGGAGGACAAATGTACAATTCAATAACTATCCGGCCTGGTTCAGACAATGAGTGTTATATATATATCAAATATTTAACTGTTGAAACATTATTAACTTGTAGACAATTTAAGATTTGACATTATATCATCCTTGATCGTGCCTGTAAAAATGGCATGCATTTTCATGTAAATTTATGTTTATATGAAAATAAATTATTATTATTATTATTATTATTAAGTTGCACGTAATTTGATGTATAATTGATTTACAGTTTGGTTGTTCTTTCTGTCATTAGAGTCAGTCGGAACAGTCTGCTCTAAAGTCTGTTTGTGTAGCACATAAAGAGATATAGAGATATTGTCTTCGCATTAACAAAAAACCCAGACATCAGATGAATGTAATACAGATATCTGGAAAAAATAAAGCTTGAAGTCAATTCTCTTACATAACTTTGTTGTCAACAGCACCCTTGGCTTAAAGTTTATTGATGTATTATGTTGAGATCAGTGATATATTTATTCCATTTTTCAGCAGTCTTATCGTAGTTTCATAACAGGAAAGAAATTTGATCGTGGATGCGAAAACTAGATAAGGTCATGTTGGGTTGTTTTACTGCATCAAATGGTGCCGAGGTCGATTCCAGAATCCTCCATTTGCTCCATTTGTGTCTGCATGGCGGACCGTACTCGTAAGTTGAGTAAAATGTTGGAAAACTGTTTGAAAACCAGTTGCTTCTTCATTTCAGATCATGAATACTCATTTACAGCATGTTCGCCAGCGTCTTTAAATGGTAGAATTGGATAATTCCTGGAATTTGATTGATTATGAGATAAATGGTTTGGAATTGATCATAGCAGTTAGAATACAGTTAAACATGCAGAGAAGTAATTTGATTCAGCAACCGGCGAATTTTTTATTCTTTTCGATCTACTACGAGAATAACTGCGAACCATTCCATTCAAGATGTCGAATAAGGCATGCAGGAGTAGATCATTACCATGGAATGAATCAACTTGATCTGAGATGCAGCTCTCAGCATGTTTTCGTTATATCATAGGTATCCAGGTTTATTGGCGCTGTATAGGCAGTGATTTGGATTATGACGTATTTTACAAAGTCTCCGTGCCCATTTGAAGTATACATATGCTGTGAAAGGATTACTTTGTTGGCTCCTACCCCAACTGAGTGTTTTTACAACAGCAGCTGTGGATTTATGTATTTCCTCTCCATTTTGGATAAAATATAGCCGCATTCTTTTTGGGTAGGAGACCAGTTGGTGGTTTATAAATGATGTTCAAGTAACTTTTATCTTTTCATGTGGTGCTGCGGTAAGTTTCTACCTTTTCTCATATTTCATTTGTATGTTGGTTATGGTTCGCCCTTTGTATTAGGTAGACATAGTTTGATCGGCTCTTGATTGAATGGGTGTTATTGTCATGGCTGCTTCTTTTTTGTCTGGAATTATAAATAGAGGCAAAACAAACAACAGGTGTAGTCTCTGAGTTCATACATTAAATGGGCCTATGATTTCTGAAACTCTTACATGGGAATTACCACTGGTATCAATTACAAACTCACTTAGTGTTTCATTAAGTGCCTTTTCAAAGGAGGCCAATGTGCTTGCTAGTCGCGTTTTCTCAGGTAGTTTGTTCCATATTTGGGCATACCTAACCAAGAAAAACTTTTGCCTGGTGGCTGTTTTACATGGCTATATAGCCACTGTACCTTCAGTGTGTCTAAGGTTGTATCCTGTGTTACCTGAGAACCGAGTATAGTTAGCAGGGGTATACAAGTAAAATATTAAAATATCTCTGGAGACTGCCTAATGCTATACGTAAGTACTGCTTGCCTTTACGCAAATTAAGACCCAGATGGTGGAAGTCTAAATAATCAACTAAACAGTGATTCTTAAATGGTAATGAATCTTATCTTACTGTTCTATAACTATAATCCTGTGTGTTCAAATTTTCGAAACAACATATTATAACTTACTACTACATATATATTTATTGCTGCACGATTATGCACTGTTTTTCGAAATTACATTTGTTTATATCTAAAATGTAGACTATGTTAGTCTATTTTCCTTACATGTTTCTTCTCCAAAATGATGTAACAGACGAAACATACATGATGTTCTTCTGAGAGTAGTCATTGATACCATGACTTTGAATAATATTAATAATAGTATATTCTCATTTTGTACATGAGAGACGCCGTTTACAGGCATCATCAATATGATAAATTACATATACGATTAGCAATCATAATTAATAATAATGTTTTAATAAAATACACATTTTTTCCTACCTGTGCAGGACACATCAAATGTACAGGCATGGATAAGCATTATTTAAATTTCATAAATTTGGTTAATAGTTAAATTAAATGAGTCAACGAATGAATATTTTTAAAGTTTATGGCATAATACAACAGAAATTAAAAGAGACGTCATAATAAAAAATAAAGCATTTCGCCAGGGCTTTGCACAAAAAAGGTGGGAGGGTGGTGATGGCTATTCAGCGGATATGATGGTGGGGGCATATTAGAACCACCCTTGTCTGTGGGACGGCAGTTTGTGGCTGGGGCTCCTGAGTTAGAATGGCTTCTGCAAAATAGGAGAATAAACAAAAAAGAAATGGAATTAGATACAAACTCCAGACTGCAACTACATGGTATGAGTCCGCTACTTCAGAAGGACACTTAACTGTATACTTCAGAAAAACAGTAGATATTATTAGGCCCTTGCTCTTCTTCTACATAGTTCACGCACTTTGAATTTTGTGTTTGACTCTTTTTCAACCCATTCAAGTAGTAAATTTATCACCTTTTTCACCTAAACTAATTGCTCGCAAGAAAGACTGTAGAGTTCCATTACTAAAACATATCAGGGAACAATAATAATAATTTGCTTTATTCCGAAACAGTATTTGCGAATACAGAATGCAATTCTCAGAATTCTACTACAGTATTGCATCCGTTTAGCACATTACCAATAAATAAATTTCTACAGAGATTAAAGAAATTTCAGTTCACTATGACAACAACATATTGACATGTCGGTAGCAAAGCCGAAATTGAAAAGTAGATGCCAGCATATTTACTGGCATAATCAGAAGAAAGAAACAAAGTAACGCATAATAGGGAAAAAAGAAATAGAGGGAGAGAAAAGGAAAAGAAAGAAAAGAAAAACGTCGTACCTATAAATGATATGAGTCAGAAAGACGAGATCTAGTTGTACTATTGACTATTTAATAAGTTATAGGAATCACGCCTAATGCCTTTTTATCGCACACAACTCGAGCTAAGTAGGGCATGGTTGAGTGTTCCTCATAATAATAATTTACTTTGTTACAAAAACGGTACTTATGTCAATGTCCATGTCTTACTACGCTGGACCTCACGCTGTCCCTGCAAGACTCCCAGAAACAGTTTGTAACAATCAACGCGAAAAACCAGAACAAGGATTGGCGGCTCGAGAATCCTTTATTCTTATACCAATACGTAACCAACAATAAGGCTATTACACACAAGGTCTAAAAAATGTTATAACAATAAATCACGATAATAATTCTGATAGTTTTCCCTCTTCCACCGATCAGCGAACGATGAATGCTGGATTGATGACTCCCGCGAAAAACATGGAGGAGTTGGGTTTGAGCAAACAACCATGAATTGATCGTTCAGTCTTCAACGATATTAACAACTTATAAGACAGAATGGAATTCTCAGCATTGTATCTGATTTACTTTCTAAACATCCAGAAATAATGTTGCTGCCGAACGACCTTTGTCTACACATTCAGTAATGTGGTCGAAATAATCTAACTGGCAACAGTAAGATAAGATTCATTACCATTTAAGAATCACTGTTTAGTTGATTATTTAGACTTCCACCATCTGGGTCTTAATTTGCGTAAAGGCAAGCAGTACTTACGTATGGCATTAGGCAGTCTCCAGAGATATTTTAATAATTTACTTGATCGTGCCTGTAAAAATGGCATGCCTTTTCATGTACATCTATGTTTATATGAAAATATAAATTATTATTATTATAATACCAGTCGTCTTCAGTTGATTTGCATCTGGAACTTGATAATAATAATAATATATATTCTCATTTTTTACATGAGGGACGCCAGTTTACAGGCATCATCAATTCGATAATTTACACATAATATTAATAAGCATATTTAGTAAAGATAATATAATAAAGTACATTTTTTCCCTAGCTATGTAGGGTACACCAATTGTATAGGCATGCATAAATATTGTTTTAATAATAATAATATATTCCTTCCTGTTCATGCAGGAACATACCTATTGTACAGGCATGGATAAGTTATTATATAAATTACACATAATTTGATGTATAATGGACTTACAGTTTGGTTGTTCTTTCTGACATTAGAGTCAGTCGGAACAGTTTGCTATAAAGTCAGTTTGTGTAGCACATAAAGAGATATAGAAATATTGTTTTCGCATTAACAAAAAACCCAGACATCACATGAATGTAATACAGATATCTGGGAAAAATAAAGCTTGAAGTCAATTCTCCTACATAACTTTGTTGTGAACAGCACCCTTGGCTTAAAGATTATTGATGTATTATATTGAGATCAGTGATATATTTATTCCATTTTTCAGCAGTCTTATCGTAGTTTCATAACAGGAAAGAAATTTGATCGTGGGGGCGAAAATTAGATAAAGTCATGCTAAGTTGTTTTACTGCATCAAATGGTCCCGAGGTCGATTCCAGAATTCTCCATTTGCTCCATTTGTGTCTGCATGGCGGACTGTACTCGTAAGTTGAGTAAAATGTTGAAAACCAGTTGCTTCTTTATTGCAGATCATGAATACTCATTTACATCGTGTCCGCCAGCTTCTTTAAATGGTAGAATTGGATCGTTCCTGGAATTTGAGTGATTATGGGATAAATGGTTTGGAATTAATCATGAGACGGAACTCTTAGCATACTGAAATACTCATAATGCAATGTTATCAGGGATATACGCAAAAATATTTGAATGAAGAAACAATTAGAATTCAAGGCTGATAAGAATGGGTGACTAGGGTTGTTGAAACAACCATAGTGAAAGTAGAGTCAAACAAAGAGTTCACAGATTTCGGTAGCTAACAGTGAGGGTCAGAGGAGTGCCGTATTAGATCTCCAATTCTTAGTTTTTCACATACCCCTTCTAGCCCGTTGTTGATAAAATATTTGCTCAGTAGAGATGAGAAGGTTTTTTGGGTAGAACTGTTTCTAATTTCAGTTAAAAGACGGTTCCAAATACTACGGTATCTCACAATGAAAGAATTTGATCTGTATTTTGTATGACAGCGGGGCACTTTAAGAGATGAAGATTTATTTCTGAGGTCATATTTCTTAGGTGAACTAAAAGTAAAGTTATTGTGGGGGAAATATATAAGCCCTTTTGCAATCCTAAATGTAATTTTTTGGTTGAAATTCAGTCATATAACCCATAAGGGTTCCAAGTCAAATATGTTACATCTGTCGTAGTAAGAAATACAAAGATTTTCACCCAGTAGACGTTTAGTAAACGCCCTTTGTAGACTCTCTAATTAGCACCTGTCTTTTACCGAGACACTGTTCATGATAGGGTGGCAAAATTCAAGTAAGGGCCTTATGCATAACTTGTACAGCAAAATTTTGGATTCACACATCTTAAAGTTTCGGAATATTAACCCAAAGAGGCCTTTGACCTTTGATACTTGTAATTTAACATATGCCGCGAGGCTAAATTCTTGAGTGTATTTCAGACCCAAATCTGTTGTAAGCAGCAAACTAGGGATATGATTGTTGTGTAGGGAGATGGAAAGTTCGGATGAAATACTTTTGGAGTATAGCACACCATATTTTTCAACGTTAAACTTCATTTTCCACGTGTAACACCATAAATGAACGCTATCAATATCATCCTGAATCCTATCAAATACACATGACACCTCATTTATTAGTTAGTGATATACCATTTTGATGTCATCAGCAAATAGGAAAGGTCTACCATGTTAAATAACGTCGTAAATGTCATTGAAATATAACGGGAATAAGAGTAGACCTGGGACACTACCTTTTATAACTCCACTTGTTATCGGAACGGGGTTGGATGTGTGAGAACCTGACCTGACCATTTGCATCCGGTAGCTTAGAAACAAACTGGGCCAGCTTAACAATGAACCCTGGATCCCATAAGACTGGACTTTTGATATTAACAGTCGGTGGCTTACAGTGTCACAGGCTTTACTAAGATCTAAGTATATAATAACTGTGATCATACTGGAATCTTTAAGTTGTGAGATGCGATCGAAAAATTGTAAGTGGCATGTCGTGCAGGAACGCGGCTTCATGAAACCATGTTGATAATGAGTGATAAGTTTCTCTTCAAAGAGGAAGTCAAAAGTGGCACTTTTCACGATATTTTTCAGAACCCCTGAAATAACAGAAGTTAGGTTAATGACACCTGCACGGCGGTCTGACTAATATCTAGGGGTAATGTGTGTGGATTTCCGTGCACCTGGATATATCCCATTTGATAGAGAGGCAGAGAACAATTTAAGAAAGAGAATAGGAATGTCTTCGCCACCGTATTTTAAAAAAGTTGAGGGAATCATATCAGGACCTGGGTTGTTTGAACTTTTAAGAGAAGTGATTGCTTTCTTAATATTATCTAAAGAAAAGCTGATAATTTCTAAGGTTTTTTATGAACGTACAGGAAATAGAGGTTGTGGCAACGTATTATCATCATAGATATATGACCGAAAGAAGTAGGAGTCTAGAAGCTCACAAATTATTTTAGGGCCACTAGCATTCTCACCGTGTTCTGAAATGAATTTTATATTAGAGGGAATGCAACGGGAGTTTACCTCAAGAACCCTTGGTTTAGAATGTGGTCTGGAATACCATGAGCTATGCGAAAGACTAAGATTAGAACCCCTCTGGAATAGACGTCTTAAGCTTTACCTTATCTTTGACTGTAAGCTAACTAATCTTCTCTTGCATTCCTCCGAGCCAACAACGAAACCTACCGCTGTCATCAATTACAATCTTAGAAATCATCACAACGTAGCTGCTACAGAGCACTGTCAGACTTACGTGCGGTACAACTTCTTCTTAAATAAGTTTTCAGTCATTTGGAATAGACTACCAGCTAATGTGCGTGATGCAAACACATTTCCAGTGTTCATCTCCTCAGTCACCAGACTGCTCAAAGATGACAATGCACCTCTACGTTTGACTCTTACACCTTCTTTTTCATCCTACATAGATATTTTAAGTTCACTAAACGTGTAGTTACAAAAAACTACAATTATAAACTTTAATATTATTGGAACTAGATGATAAACATTTCTACACAAGACAGTAATATTAGTTCACACATAATATAAAGGTTAGCATAACGGGACTAGTTAGTGAGTGTGGCGCTAGCTGATCATTAGATATGGTGGTGGTCACTAAGGTGAATCATCCCATTCTGCAGGAACAGCGATATACAATTTGGAGGCTCAAGATATTTCTGATTTTTATGAGGGCTTAAATCTTTATCTTGAAAAAGATAATAATGAACGCCTAGACAGATCATGCTTCTGCCTTTAAATATGTACCATTCACTCAGCCTATTGTTGAGATGCGACCACGCGGGATCTGCACAGATTTATGAGGCATCTTATAAATTAACTTGCTGTCCATTGTCAGATCTTTAAATACCACTTCACAATGTCTTATCTCATTTATTCTCAAATAACGTCTTTACTTAAAAATAAATTTACTTAGGAGAATAAATAAAAAATAAAAATAAAAAATAATAATAAAAAAGAAATAGAATACAATTGGTGGATGGTGGCTAGCAGTGGAATCCAGGATGCGCATTTCGTCCTATTTGGGACTCGTCAGCTGGATGTACCTGCATTTCTCAGTGAGTGATGATGTTCCCATCGAGGCTCGAACCCAGTACCCATAGTTTCAAACGCCAAAGGGTTATCCACTAGACCACTTGGGTCACGAGAGCCACCTCTTGTGCGACGGGTCATATTAATTATTGAATTGAATTTTTGATTTTCCCGTCGATTGATTGGACCGAAGTGCTCGGTCTCAGGTTGACATGTCGGCTTCTTGTGCAGATGCTTCGACGATGTCCGGGCATTTAGTTAGTATACAATTGGTGGATTCAATTCAAAAAGAAATAGAAGTTGAAAATTACCTAAAGCCAAGGTTTAGATACAAACTCTCGAATGAAAGTAAATGGTATGAGTCCGCTATTTCAGAAGGACATCTAACTGTATACTTCGGAAAAAATAGATATTATTAGTCCCTCACTTTTCTTTCACATAGCTCACGCACTCTGACTTTTGTGTTTAACTCCTTTTCAGCCTACATAAGTAGGTGAAATTATCACCTGTCTTTCACTTTAAACTAACTGTTCGCAGAAAAGTCTGTAAAATATCGGGAAAATAATATTTCTTGAAAAAAAAATGATGAACCCCATGCCTGTTATATATTTTGAATTATTAACACCTTTTATATACTTCTGCACCTGTCTGCCGGTTTTCTTGTGTCTTCTTCTCTTTTCAAACATACTGCTTTCAATGAAGGTACTGATACAGCGCTGCTATTCTCTGCTTATTCGAGATATTGCTAGCTCATCTGGTAAATGACGGAACCACCTATATTATAAATTCTGCTGACAAGTTCAAAGTCGGTCTTATATACAACTGAAAATGTCACAATTATGGTGTGCTTACCCGTGACTTTGAAGTTTTATAGACTTTCAGACACTTTATGAATCATTCACTTATAACTATTGTTCATTCTGCACCTCTTATGTTTCACGTCAACACCTGTACAAAAATGCTACTTACCTTCCACAATCAACGTAATCATGTGAAATTCCCGCGTGAAATTGACATACCGTATTTTTTTCAATTACAGTTTAGATTTGACACTATATCCTATGACTTATTCGGTCAAAAGCAGATCTCAAATATTATCTGTTTCTTTATCGGTACATTTCTTTTTAAATGCTTCTCTCACATTAAACAGTATTCAATCTATTTCTAGATCAACAAATCATATTGTATATCCTGTAAATTCTTATTAGTGTGCATATGTTCATGCCTGTAAAAATGGCTGGTTTCTGTTCCAGAAATAAAATATTATTATATTGACGGACAGATGGCCTTGAATAACCAATCAGGCGACTCCATGTTATCCAGACGTAATTATGGATGCTCTACACCCTTTGCATTGCAAATTCGCTCCAGATCTTTTTTGATTACTGTTTGGGGAACGGACTGATATGAAGGTCGAAAAATTGTCAATATGAAGGTGTCGTGCATATACAAAGATACACTAGGTGCATCGATGCAGTGAGTGCCGGATCATAAAATCATTTCGAGAATGTATATCGCTCTTTCTTAGCTTACAGATTCCTTAGGTACTTTTTTCCCAAAGTTTAAATTACCTTTGACGAAAATTTTAATGATGTGTCATTTCTGGGTACTGTAAAGACCAGTAACAGCAACAGCGTATGAAACAGGAAATTCGAAAGTATCTGCAGTGCAATGGTACTAGTGCCACAGAGACTTATCATCGTGGAAAATGGACAGGTTGACTCAAGTACTTGACGGAGTTGGCGTCATTGTACGCGTGGATGAGACGGTATTGATCAAAAGAAAATATATTTGAGGGAGATTAAGTGGAAGTCAGTAGTGGGTATTGGGGTATATGACACCGGCCTCCAGAAAGAATACATTGAGGCGATCCCTAATCGCAGTGCAGATGTTTTATTGTCTATTATCCAGCGTTTAGCGCTGCCTGGAACAACTTTTCATACCGATGAATGTAGTAGTTATGGTCAGTTATCAACTCTGGGCTATATTCATCGGGTCGTCAACCATACAAATGGTTTCATCAATCCTTTCGATGGAACTCACACTAATTCCACCGAAAAATTTTGGAGTCGACTCAAAAACACCGGATCAGACCTGTAAATGGATCAAGAAATGCAATGATATACAGTCATCTCGATGAGTTTATATACAGAACTTGGTTTAATATAAGTATCAAGACTCCTATGAGAAATTGGAATGTTTTTTGGAACATATACGAGAACGTTATCCTTTGTAACCTTTTTGACATTGCATTACTTTCATGTAAACGATTTATTAAAACTATGCACCGTTTTTATAGGGCCCTCTGATTGGGCAAACTTGTCCTCGTTAAGGTCATTTGTCCGTCCGCTAGGTAGTTTCGGTTTGGGCTGCTATAGTTTAGAGTTACCAATTCCATTTCACGTAGGGTTTGATTATTCTACGATTTTTAAATATTCCGCAGAGTATCGCCGTAATCATGGGAATTAGACGTATGCCTTAAATGTATTACTTCGCTGTCTCCTACCACAACTGAGTGTATACAACAGGAATTGTGGATTTATACATTTCCTTGCCACTGTGGATGAAATATCGCCGCATTTATTTCAGAAAGTATACTAGATGGTGAAGTGTAGATAATTTACAAGGAACTCATATCTTTCAATGTAATATTTTAGTACGTTCCGACCTCGTCTTCTCATATTTCATCCACTTGTCTGTCTTGTTTCATTCCCGGTAACCGGTAGACATTATACAACCAGCTCATATTTTTATGGGGCCTCTTGTCATAACGGCTGCTTTTTGTCAAAAATGATAAATAGAGGCAAAACAAACAACAGGTGTAGTTTCTAAGTTCACACATTAAATGGGCCCATGATTTCAGAAGCTCTTACACGGGAATTGGCATCGGTATCGCTTGCATGCTCACTTAATGTGTCATTAAGTGGCTTTTCGGAGGAGGTCAATCTGCTTGCTAGTCGCATTTCCGTAGGTTGTTTGTTCCGTATCTGAACATATTCATTCAAATCAAAACTTTACCTGGTGGCTGCCTTGCACCGTCTTATAGCTACTGTACCTTTGGTGTGTCTGAGGTTATATCCTGTCTCGTCTGAGAACCGAGTGCCATAAGTAGGAATATGTATCAAGTGGTTTAGAAACTTATACAAAAGTAACGACTTAAGTAGCAGCCATCTTAGCCACAATGTTTAGATCCCTAGGATTTCGCATCTGGTTGAGCAAGTTGTGCCGTTTTCGGTTTCGAATGCTTTTAGCTTGAAGTACCTCCGTACTACTTCTACTTTTAGTTTGTGAGTGGCTTAATTGCGCATCCCCGCTACGATGTCCGTCGCTGTGTTTCTATGGGTTTCAAGTGGCCTTGATTTTGGAGGAAGGTTTAATTGATGTAATATTTTGACTTCATGGACATAACCTGGGCTTATAGGTCGAAGAAAGTTTTTATCCTGGAATAAGGACAAGTTGTTCAGAAGGTAAGGAGGACTTTCTTTTTCAGTTTATTCATATATATACTATTGCGCATAGAGATGCGCTGCGGTTCCACATGTAGCAAAAGATAATGAATACCTTGCTCTTCTCTTCTGCATAGGAAAGCTACTTCACAAAATTCGCCATATTGAGCTCAGTAAGGACAAATGTAAATTTTTCCACTTCACTGTTGTGAGTTAATTTGTAAACTGTGTAGGTACCTAAAGTAATGCATTTGGCATGCGGCAAAGTTAACCTTTGAACACCACTAACAACCAATCTGCAAACGACCTTGAGCGGACCAATCACAGTAAAGAGGCATTTATGATGAATAGAAATGTATATTTATGCAAAAGAACATAAACAAGGATAAAATGGTTACAAGGGGTATTGTCAGTCTCGTCTCATAAACCGTTAATGCCCAGCTCTCGCTACGCTCGGGCCCACGCTGTTCCTTTGAGTTTCAGAAACGCTTAGTAATAACGGACGCAAAAACCAAAACACCGATCTGCTGCTTGTTATTTCTTTATTGTTACACCAACATATAAAAGGAATAAACGAACTAAGCAACTAAGGTCTGAAAACTAATATTACAATAATAAATCATTGTTACTTCTGACGATGTTTCACTCTTCTTTCTGAACAGCGACCGATGAGACGATGACTGTCGTATTGATGCCTCCGCGAAAATTGAGGAAGTTGATTTTGAGCAAACAACCAAGAATCGATCGTTCAATCTTCAACTCCATTGACACTCCCCGGCAAAAAAGGGATCCAACCCTTTTTTCCTTCACGACCAATGCACGTTGACTTGGATGCCATTGCGAGAACCTGGGTCACACGGACAGAGCTGAAATGGAAAACAAACAGAAAAGCCAACACACCACAAGCATACCCACAGCACAATCTCACACATCAATGACGACCTGCGCCTCCAGACAGAGACCTCCTCTTGACATCTTGCAACACAATCGCCACTTGCTAGAATGACTCTTGCAGAATGCAAAGTGACCATGGCAGCACCTCACGATACTCTACGCACATCCTCTTATCTACTCACTACCAATTACCACTGAAATCGCTTGTCACTCATTCTGCCTCAGTTCTAGTAGCGGTGACGCATGCGAGCCTCAGTCGTTTACACTCTTTCTCCCCGGCGTGTCGGACCGCAGCTAACAATTATCTCCGTGTGCATTTCATTCTCAGCAATAGCCTAGCCTCCCCGGCGTATACGACCCATCTGCTGTCTCTAACATCAATCAATTCATTCATGGATGTAGAAGACTCGAAACAACTTCAGAAGTAATCACGACGAAAATTTTAACAAAATTACGCAATAACAACAAGATACGAAAACAACAAGTAAACACAATGAATCCAAAAACACCAATTGATAGAACACACCACACATATATACAAACAGTACAAACAACCTCGCCGATCATGTCTTGATGGAATTCCTTTGAAGAATTGCAGGACTTACACCAGTACGCCTACAACCCATCTCAGGTTGACGATTGTAAGTTGTGGAATGTCCAGACACAAACAAGATTAACCAACAATTACATCAATTGGAACTCACACAACTATTTAACACAAACATATGTACAATCAACACATCAAATGTTGTGGATTCTGACACGACAAACTACCCTTGAAGAACTGTAGGACTTACAGCAGTACGCCTACATTCCTTCTCAGGTTGATGATCCAAGTGGAAGTCGTCCGGACACAAACAGAATTACCAACAGCTAGATGACAGATGATATCAATTCAGTATATACAATATGAACATATGTACAAGATCATACACCAAGCACATTGGACTGCTCATTGATGCGCTACCCTTTGAAGAACTGTAGGACTTACACCAGTACGCCTACAACCCTTCTCAGGTTGACGCCCTAGGTTGGAAAATCGTCGCAGAGTTCATTTGCTAACTTCCTTCTATCAGCTATATCCTCAAATCTGAACGGCAACACGCCCATGTCATTGTATCGTAGAATATAGATGACCAACAAACACACGACATATCTCATCAACCAAGTATAGAAACAGAGTAATTTACACCAAAGATAATAACATTCAAATAGTAACTTGAAACTAGAAATGCCTTTATTCGTGCAAGTCAATTTAACAATTACTCTCTCGTTTACACTTGGCTTATCCACACTAAACTGACCATTGATATTCGTCCTTTCAAACGAACTGATACTACCATAGTCATTGCACAAGATACTTGAGTTGATGGGTGTCTGTTTCATTGTGGATGACAGCACCAACGATGACTGAGTGACACAAGGTGATGAACTTAGCGGTGGATCAGAAGCTGTTCTTGTTCGGCTCTCAGATAGTTGTCCAACTGCAAGATTACCACCACTGCTGTCTTTCACTACTAGTTCGGGTTTAGCACTATCATCTGATGATAGGTGGGCTACACGCTGATCAATTACACTGACTGTCTCACAAGTATGCACACCTTTTGGAACTGCATCTGCGTTCAATTCTACTTCACGTTGTAGTTGTACAGAACCTTTATTTAACTTAGCAGTAGTAGGCATATCCCTCATCTCATAATGATCAACCAAAGACAACTGTGAAGTATCATGATCATTACCACAAATATTCAATTTACCGTCAACTTCATCATTTTCAAACTCTTTAATAACAGAAGTAGACAATTTTGGTTCCTCCTCGCAAATCATAAAAGGTTTTATAACTTCACTCTGACTAGTAATACCTTGTAAACTTGTAGGGTCAGAACTGCACTCTGAAGCAGCAACTCTATTCTGTGACACTTTATTCAACAACGGCTTACCAGTTGCAACTACAGACTTCTTCACCGCACCGTTATCGTCACACAATTCGGAGTCAGGTCTGGAGTTTACATTTAGCTTATCACTGAACTTGCTCACCGGTTCACAGTTCACTTCTGTATGCACCTCTTGCACACGTGTAAAACAAAACCGTGTTTGTCTTGCATCTTGTAACTTATCTGTTGAGGATGTACTACGAAACCTGTTACACTCACTAGGTCTATATGCATTACTAGACATCATGGAGCTTTCTCGATAACCACCTCTCTGAGGCCTACTCGTCATCAATGATTGCATTTCGCTCTCAGACTGCTCTATTCTAGGGGTGAGATGTAATAGACTGGCGAACTTGCTCATAGATTGATTGACACTAGTATTTACCAGTTTCAGGATATCATCAAACTTTGGCTCGATACCCTCATCCTCCATACGGGAGCTTATCTTCACCCACTTCCTTTGCAGTCGAGTAGGTAGACGTCTTGCTATTACTTCTAGTATAAAACTCGAGTTGAGGTCACTCATTCGATTCATCGAAATCATTCCATTCTTGTAAATTAGCAAATTATCTAAAAACTCAGTGAGTGCCTGGGAGTCATCCTGTAATTGACCACCATTACCCTTAACAGCCTCGAATAATTTCCCTGCAATCATCGAAGGTCTTCCAAACCTTTGACGTAATATGCTCATAGCCTCGTAGTAGCCCTCTTTTGGCTTCATAAACTTACAGCACTGTATAGCTCTTGCAGCATCTCCAGTGCAATATCTCATCAAATACATTAACTTCAATTCATCATTTAATAAAATACCACTCAACATGATCTCAAACTCCTTTACAAATTGTAAATAATCGGCCGGGTTTCCATCAAAACACCGTGGTTCAAATTTAGGGAGTTTGATGTTCCTATTATCCCTGAACGGCGAAACAGTAACATCAACCATGTCATGCTTAACATCAGACACATCGTTACAATTAACAGACAAGTCACCATGACTTACTTTCCTGTTTGCATCCAAGACACTCTGTCCCTTCTTTGACCCAGGCATTGTTGAACTTGACCCAATTCCAAAAAAGTTCCAGATATTGCTTGTTCAAAGAGGACTTGACCGGCACCAGGAAAGATGAAGGGCGACTATCCAAACTTTCACCAACTGTTTCAATCCGCCAGATCTGTTTCCATCGTCAGAAACTGTCAGTCTCGTCTCATAAACCGTTAATGCCCAGCTCTCGCTACGCTCGGGCCCACGCTGTTCCTTTGAGTTTCAGAAACGCTTAGTAATAACGGACGCAAAAACCAAAACACCGATCTGCTGCTTGTTATTTCTTTATTGTTACACCAACATATAAAAGGAATAAACGAACTAAGCAACTAAGGTCTGAAAACAAATATTACAATAATAAATCATTGTTACTTCTGACGATGTTTCACTCTTCTTTCTGAACAGCGACCGATGAGACGATGACTGTCGTATTGATGCCTCCGCGAAAATTGAGGAAGTTGATTTTGAGCAAACAACCAAGAATTGATCGTTCAATCTTCAACTCCATTGACACTCCCCGGCAAAAAAGGGATCCAACCCTTTTTTCCTTCACGACCAATGCACGTTGACTTGGATGCCATTGCGAGAACCTGGGTCACACGGACAGAGCTGAAATGGAAAACAAACAGAAAAGCCAACACACCACAAGCATACCCACAGCACAATCTCACACATCAATGACGACCTGCGCCTCCAGACAGAGACCTCCTCTTGACATCTTGCAACACAATCGCCACTTGCTAGAATGACTCTTGCAGAATGCAAAGTGACCATGGCAGCACCTCACGATACTCTACACACATCCTCTTATCTACTCACTACCAATTACCACTGAAATCGCTTGTCACTCATTCTGCCTCAGTTCTAGTAGCGGTGACGCATGCGAGCCTCAGTCGTTTACACTCTTTCTCCCCGGCGTGTCGGACCGCAGCTAACAATTATCTCCGTGTGCATTTCATTCTCAGCAATAGCCTAGCCTCCCCGGCGTATACGACCCATCTGCTGTCTCTAACATCAATCAATTCATTCATGGATGTAGAAGACTCGAAACAACTTCAGAAGTAATCACGACGAAAATTTTAACAAAATTACGCAATAACAACAAGATACGAAAACAACAAGTAAACACAATGAATCCAAAAACACCAATTGATATGACACACCACACATATATACAAACAGTACAAACAACCTCGCCGATCATGTCTTGATGGAATTCCTTTGAAGAATTGCAGGACTTACACCAGTACGCCTACAACCCATCTCAGGTTGACGATTGTAAGTTGTGGAATGTCCAGACACAAACAAGATTAACCAACAATTACATCAATTGGAACTCACACAACTATTTAACACAAACATATGTACAATCAACACATCAAATGTTGTGGATTCTGACACGACAAACTACCCTTGAAGAACTGTAGGACTTACAGCAGTACGCCTACATTCCTTCTCAGGTTGATGATCCAAGTGGAAGTCGTCCGGACACAAACAGAATTACCAACAGCTAGATGACAGATGATATCAATTCAGTATATACAATATGAACATATGTACAAGATCATACACCAAGCACATTGGACTGCTCATTGATGCGCTACCCTTTGAAGAACTGTAGGACTTACACCAGTACGCCTACAACCCTTCTCAGGTTGACGCCCTAGGTTGGAAAATCGTCGCAGAGTTCATTTGCTAACTTCCTTCTATCAGCTATATCCTCAAATCTGAACGGCAACACGCCCATGTCATTGTATCGTAGAATATAGATGACCAACAAACACACGACATATCTCATCAACCAAGTATAGAAACAGAGTAATTTACACCAAAGATAATAACATTCAAATAGTAACTTGAAACTAGAAATGCCTTTATTCGTGCAAGTCAATTTAACAATTACTCTCTCGTTTACACTTGGCTTATCCTCACTAAACTGACCATTGATATTCGTCCTTTCAAACGAACTGATACTACCATAGTCATTGCACAAGATACTTGAGTTGATGGGTGTCTGTTTCATTGTGGATGACAGCACCAACGATGACTGAGTGACACAAGGTGATGAACTTAGCGGTGGATCAGAAGCTGTTCTTGTTCGGCTCTCAGATAGTTGTCCAACTGCAAGATTACCACCACTGCTGTCTTTCACTACTAGTTCGGGTTTAGCACTATCATCTGATGATAGGTGGGCTACACGCTGATCAATTACACTGACTGTCTCACAAGTATGCACACCTTTTGGAACTGCATCTGCGTTCAATTCTACTTCACGTTGTAGTTGTACAGAACCTTTATTTAACTTAGCAGTAGTAGGCATATCCCTCATCTCATAATGATCAACCAAAGACAACTGTGAAGTATCATGATCATTACCACAAATATTCAATTTACCGTCAACTTCATCATTTTCAAACTCTTTAATAACAGAAGTAGACAATTTTGGTTCCTCCTCGCAAATCATAAAAGGTTTTATAACTTCACTCTGACTAGTAATACCTTGTAAACTTGTAGGGTCAGAACTGCACTCTGAAGCAGCAACTCTATTCTGTGACACTTTATTCAACAACGGCTTACCAGTTGCAACTACAGACTTCTTCACCGCACCGTTATCGTCACACAATTCGGAGTCAGGTCTGGAGTTTACATTTAGCTTATCACTGAACTTGCTCACCGGTTCACAGTTCACTTCTGTATGCACCTCTTGCACACGTGTAAAACAAAACCGTGTTTGTCTTGCATCTTGTAACCTATCAGTTGAGGATGTACTACGAAACCTGTTACACTCACTAGGTCTATATGCATTACTAGACATCATGGAGCTTTCTCGATAACCACCTCTCTGAGGCCTACTCGTCATCAATGATTGCATTTTGCTCTCAGACTGCTCTATTCTAGGGGTGAGATGTAATAGACTGGCGAACTTGCTCATAGATTGATTGACACTAGTATTTACCAGTTTCAGGATATCATCAAACTTTGGCTCGATACCCTCATCCTCCATACGGGAGCTTATCTTCACCCACTTCCTTTGCAGTCGAGTAGGTAGACGTCTTGCTATTACTTCTAGTATAAAACTCGAGTTGAGGTCACTCATTCGATTCATCGAAATCATTCCATTCTTGTAAATTAGCAAATTATCTAAAAACTCAGTGAGTGCCTGGGAGTCATCCTGTAATTGACCACCATTACCCTTAACAGCGTCGAATAATTTCCCTGCAATCATCGAAGGTCTTCCAAACCTTTGACGTAATATGCTCATAGCCTCGTAGTAGCCCTCTTTTGGCTTCATAAACTTACAGCACTGTATAGCTCTTGCAGCATCTCCAGTGCAATATCTCATCAAATACATTAACTTCAATTCATCATTTAATAAAATACCACTCAACATGATCTCAAACTCCTTTACAAATTGTAAATAATCGGCCGGGTTTCCATCAAAACTCCGTGGTTCAAATTTAGGGAGTTTGATGTTCCTATTATCCCTGAACGGCGAAACAGTAACATCAACCATGTCATACTTAACATCAGACACATCGTTACAATTAACAGACAAGTCACCATGACTTACTTTCCTGTTTGCATCCAAGACACTCTGTCCCTTCTTTGACCCAGGCATTGTTGAACTTGACCCAATTCCAAAAAAGTTCCAGATATTGCTTGTTCAAAGAGGACTTGACCGGCACCAGGAAAGATGAACGGTGACTATCCAAACTTTCACCAACTGTTTCAATCCGCCAGATCTGTTTCCATCGTCAGAAACTGTCAGTCTCGTCTCATAAACCGTTAATGCCCAGCTCTCGCTACGCTCGGGCCCACGCTGTTCTTCGAAGATTTCAGAAACGCTTAGTAATAACGGACGCAAAAACCAAAACACCGATCTGCTGCTTGTTATTTCTTTATTGTTACACCAACATATAAAAGGAATAAACGAACTAAGCAACTAAGGTCTGAAAACAAATATTACAATAATAAATCATTGTTACTTCTGACGATGTTTCACTCTTCTTTCTGAACAGCGACCGATGAGACGATGACTGTCGTATTGATGCCTCCGCGAAAATTGAGGAAGTTGATTTTGAGCAAACAACCAAGAATTGATCGTTCAATCTTCAACTCCATTGACACTCCCCGGCAAAAATGGGATCCAACCCTTTTTTCCTTCACGACCAATGCACGTTGACTTGGATGCCATTGCGAGAACCTGGGTCACACGGACAGAGCTGAAATGGAAAACAAACAGAAAAGCCAACACACCACAAGCATACCCACAGCACAATCTCACACATCAATGACGACCTGCGCCTCCAGACAGAGACCTCCTCTTGACATCTTGCAACACAATCGCCACTTGCTAGAATGACTCTTGCAGAATGCAAAGTGACCATGGCAGCACCTCACGATACTCTACACACATCCTCTTATCTACTCACTACCAATTACCACTGAAATCGCTTGTCACTCATTCTGCCTCAGTTCTAGTAGCGGTGACGCATGCGAGCCTCAGTCGTTTACACTCTTTCTCCCCGGCGTGTCGGACCGCAGCTAACAATTATCTCCGTGTGCATTTCATTCTCAGCAATAGCCTAGCCTCCCCGGCGTATACGACCCATCTGCTGTCTCTAACATCAATCAATTCATTCATGGATGTAGAAGACTCGAAACAACTTCAGAAGTAATCACGACGAAAATTTTAACAAAATTACGCAATAACAACAAGATACGAAAACAACAAGTAAACACAATGAATCCAAAAACACCAATTGATAGAACACACCACACGTATATACAAACAGTACAAACAACCTCGCCGATCATGTCTTGATGGAATTCCTTTGAAGAATTGCAGGACTTACACCAGTACGCCTACAACCCATCTCAAGTTGACGATTGTAAGTTGTGGAATGTCCAGACACAAACAAGATTAACCAACAATTACATCAATTGGAACTCACACAACTATTTAACACAAACATATGTACAATCAACACATCAAATGTTGTGGATTCTGACACGACAAACTACCCTTGAAGAACTGTAGGACTTACAGCAGTACGCCTACATTCCTTCTCAGGTTGATGATCCAAGTGGAAGTCGTCCGGACACAAACAGAATTACCAACAGCTAGATGACAGATGATATCAATTCAGTATATACAATATGAACATATGTACAAGATCATACACCAAGCACATTGGACTGCTCATTGATGCGCTACCCTTTGAAGAACTGTAGGACTTACACCAGTACGCCTACAACCCTTCTCAGGTTGACGCCCTAGGTTGGAAAATCGTCGCAGAGTTCATTTGCTAACTTCCTTCTATCAGCTATATCCTCAAATCTGAACGGCAACACGCCCATGTCATTGTATCGTAGAATATAGATGACCAACAAACACACGACATATCTCATCAACCAAGTATAGAAACAGAGTAATTTACACCAAAGATAATAACATTCAAATAGTAACTTGAAACTAGAAATGCCTTTATTCGTGCAAGTCAATTTAACAATTACTCTCTCGTTTACACTTGGCTTATCCTCACTAAACTGACCATTGATATTCGTCCTTTCAAACGAACTGATACTACCATAGTCATTGCACAAGATACTTGAGTTGATGGGTGTCTGTTTCATTGTGGATGACAGCACCAACGATGACTGAGTGACACAAGGTGATGAACTTAGCGGTGGATCAGAAGCTGTTCTTGTTCGGCTCTCAGATAGTTGTCCAACTGCAAGATTACCACCACTGCTGTCTTTCACTACTAGTTCGGGTTTAGCACTATCATCTGATGATAGGTGGGCTACACGCTGATCAATTACACTGACTGTCTCACAAGTATGCACACCTTTTGGAACTGCATCTGCGTTCAATTCTACTTCACGTTGTAGTTGTACAGAACCTTTATTTAACTTAGCAGTAGTAGGCATATCCCTCATCTCATAATGATCAACCAAAGACAACTGTGAAGTATCATGATCATTACCACAAATATTCAATTTACCGTCAACTTCATCATTTTCAAACTCTTTAATAACAGAAGTAGACAATTTTGGTTCCTCCTCGCAAATCATAAAAGGTTTTATAACTTCACTCTGACTAGTAATACCTTGTAAACTTGTAGGGTCAGAACTGCACTCTGAAGCAGCAACTCTATTCTGTGACACTTTATTCAACAACGGCTTACCAGTTGCAACTACAGACTTCTTCACCGCACCGTTATCGTCACACAATTCGGAGTCAGGTCTGGAGTTTACATTTAGCTTATCACTGAACTTGCTCACCGGTTCACAGTTCACTTCTGTATGCACCTCTTGCACACGTGTAAAACAAAACCGTGTTTGTCTTGCATCTTGTAACCTATCAGTTGAGGATGTACTACGAAACCTGTTACACTCACTAGGTCTATATGCATTACTAGACATCATGGAGCTTTCTCGATAACCACCTCTCTGAGGCCTACTCGTCATCAATGATTGCATTTTGCTCTCAGACTGCTCTATTCTAGGGGTGAGATGTAATAGACTGGCGAACTTGCTCATAGATTGATTGACACTAGTATTTACCAGTTTCAGGATATCATCAAACTTTGGCTCGATACCCTCATCCTCCATACGGGAGCTTATCTTCACCCACTTCCTTTGCAGTCGAGTAGGTAGACGTCTTGCTATTACTTCTAGTATAAAACTCGAGTTGAGGTCACTCATTCGATTCATCGAAATCATTCCATTCTTGTAAATTAGCAAATTATCCATAAACTCAGTGAGTGCCTGGGAGTCATCCTGTAATTGACCACCATTACCCTTAACAGCGTCGAATAATTTCCCTGCAATCATCGAAGGTCTTCCAAACCTTTGACGTAATATGCTCATAGCCTCGTAGTAGCCCTCTTTTGGCTTCATAAACGTACAGCACTGTATAGCTCTTGCAGCATCTCCAGTGCAATATCTCATTAAATACACTAACTTCAATTCATCATTTAATAAAATACCACTCAACATGATCTCAAACTCCTTTACAAATTGTAAATAATCGGCCGGGTTTCCATCAAAACTCCGTGGTTCAAATCTAGGGAGTATAATGTTCCTATTATCCCTGAACGGCGAAACAGTAACATCAACCATGTCATACTTAACATCAGACACATCGTTACAAGTAACAGACAAGTCACCATGACTTACTTTCCTGTTTGCATCCAAGACACTCTGTCCCTTCTTTGACCCAGGCATTGTTGAACTTGACCCAATTCCTAAAAAGTTCCAGATATTGCTTGTTCAAAGAGGACTTGACCGGCACCAGGAAAGATGAAGGGTGACTATCCAAACTTTCACCAACTGTTTCAATCCGCCAGATCTGTTTCCATCGTCAGAAACTGTCAGTCTCGTCTCATAAACCGTTAATGCCCAGCTCTCGCTACGCTCGGGCCCACGCTGTTCTTCGAAGAATTCAGAAACGCTTAGTAATAACGGACGCAAAAACCAAAACACCGATCTGCTGCTTGTTATTTCTTTATTGTTACACCAACATATAAAAGGAATAAACGAACTAAGCAACTAAGGTCTGAAAACTAATATTACAATAATAAATCATTGTTACTTCTGACGATGTTTCACTCTTCTTTCTGAACAGCGACCGATGAGACGATGACTGTCGTATTGATGCCTCCGCGAAAATTGAGGAAGTTGATTTTGAGCAAACAACCAAGAATCGATCGTTCAATCTTCAACTCCATTGACAGTTATCTTTCCCGAACATGTGAGAGAAACATCTGTAGCCGTAAATAATTACCCAAAATTATCCACCATAGGAACAGATTATATCTAAGAAAAGAATTACATCGTGACCATAGGAATCATCAGTGAACATTGGATGCTGACCCTCAGCGTTTAAGTCGACTTGTTTAGCTGAAGGCTTCTCGTCAAGCATCCCCGACATTTGGTACTCCGTCGTGTCACTCTCGTGCACAACAACTAACTAGCTTAGCTTTCGCTTTAATCCACGATTTGGATCCAAAATATAATAATAATAATTTATTTTCATATAAACATAAATTTACATGAAAATGCATGCCATTTTTACAGGCACGATCAAGGATGATATAATGTCAAATCTTAAATTGTCTACAAGTTAATAATGTTTCAACAGTTAAATATTTGATATATATATAAATACACATTGTCTGAACTAGGCTGTATAGTTATTGAATTGTACAATTGTCCTCCAGGTTGAGCGGGAAAATCGACTTCGTTTCGTTTTCATCCCGTGGTTGTAGGCATACGATAATCAACCAATATTGAGGTAAGTACAACGTTTACAAGGAATTGGAAGCTTTTTTAGAAAAATTAAAGTGCTGTGGTGTAACATTAAAGTGTAATAGATTAAGTGAGTGAAATATATCATTAATAAACACATTTATATAGAAAACAGAATGGGGAAGTAATTAATCCTTAGGCCGACAACGTTCATTTGCAATGTATAATGAAACCAATATATTTTATACTATCATGCGTTCACTTTTGGCTTTAATACAATTATTTTCAAGCCAGTTGTCTTTATTTCATGTCTTTTTTTCTATTTGGTGCACAACCGTACCCTCCAGAGAATAGGAATAGAATAAGTCGAATCAAATTCATAAAGAGCTATAAAATGTTAGGTTTAATGGAATATAATGAGAATCAAGTAAAGACGTTATTAGAAAATAAGTGAGACAAGATATTGTGAAGTGGTATTTAAAGATCTGACAATGGATAGCAAGTTAATTCATAAGATGCCCCATAAATCTGTGCAGATCCCACGTGGTCGCATCTCAACAATAGGCTGAGCGAATGGTATATATTTAAAGGTAGAAGCATTATCTGTCAAGGCGTTCACTATTATCTTTTTCAAGATAAAGATCTAAGCCCTCATAAAAATCAGAAATATCTCGAGCCTTTAATTTGTATATTGCTGTTCCTGCAGAATGGGGCGATTCACCTTAGTGACCACCACCATATCTACTGATCAGCTAACGCCACCCTCCCTCCTTTTTTGATGTTAAGCTCTGAGACTATGATTATTATGGCTACCGCAAATATATTGCTTGGTACCAGACATGTTCGTACCCCATATTCCATCTCCCTAGCTTTCTTAATGAGTGCTTCCAATAGGTCTCCACGTACATCTTTACGAACATATTATATATGTGTGCATGCATCCTGATGAACAGATTACTTTATAAGAAGTTAAAACCTTAAAGAGTAAAACGAATAGGTATTGTGAATAGTGGAGCAAGATTTAGCAGAATACTATAGTTAAGGTTCAATTTAGGTAGTATGGACTGAAGGTAAGGTCGGTTGGCAGGACTTAGTGTACTAAATTTTCATGACAGTCTTATATATAGTAAACATCTGACATTGCAAAGTAACGTGTCTAGACATATTATAAAAAGATATTAACACAGAACCAACGAAATTTTGGCGTTTTTTAACAATACTGCAGTGTGTGTATACTGAAGAATGGTGGTTAGTCTACAGGGAGCCGTAGAGTAAATCAAACCATATATGATAAGAGTATAATCAATAATATAGTTCGTATATCAAATATTACACTAGGTTCAATAATTGAGTGTTATAAGGGAAACAAGCGTGGTAAAGCAAGAGAACATTTGATGCATAAATATTTTAAGTATTTTAATATCCATCTAATTTAAGAGTTGAACATGCATGATTAATAAGTATTGTTATATTAGTATATACATATGTAAAACGTTAAAAGGTGTGGATGCTATTACAATTATTTCCAGTGTTACTTTCACCAACACAACTTAGTGAAAATTATAGAGAATAGAAATCAGTAAATTAGTTAACGTTCGCTGCGTGAGTATTAGAGTCGAGATATACGTATGTGACTATACTGAAGACTGGACTGGCCTTCAATTTCCGTTCTACCAACAGTTGTGGTCTTTTAGACGAGCTAGGGTGGACATGTTAAAGTGTCTTTCTAGGCTCCGTTTGAACCCATCAGGGTTTTCACAACATCTTATTTCAGGTGGTAGTTGGTTCCAAAGAGTGCAATATTTTATGGTGAAAAAGTTTGCCCTAATGGATTTTCTGTGGGTAGCCACCTTGACAAGGTAGTCGTGGTTTCGCAGCTGATATGATTTAATATTTTCCCAAGTTATGGATGAGTTACTGTAGCAGTGTTTCCTAATGACTTTGAAGAGTAGAAATAGGTTGCACTTCACTCTCCTTAACCACAGAGGCTCTAATTTCAGACGTACACACCTGTCAACATATTCCACTTGTTGGTCGAACCCTATTATGCGTTTCGTGAGGAATCTCTGGACACTTTCGATTTTTTTTCTGTCTACAGTCCTGAGGTTACTAAATAGGAGAGCACAATATTCAAGTTTGGGACGGATACATGTCCTATATATAGCTAATCTTGCTTCTTGGGTGTAGAAGTTACGCAGTACAAAGCCAGTAAGTCGTTTACAGTCAGATACAACCTTATTTGCGTGATCGGAAAAGGATAAATCTGAGTATGTTATCCCGAGGTCTGTGACTGTGTTCAGTTTTGACAGGAGCTTCCCGTACATGTATAGGCACATTATCGGTTTCCAGCGTCCAAGGTGGGTTATACCGCACTTGTCTGGGTTGAAAGTCAGTTGCCACTTTTCGCTCCAATCGCCTAGATCATTTAAGTCTTGTTGGATCTTGCTTTCGACGCTCATATCACCGTACCCATAATCATATACTATCTTGAGATCATCTGCAAAAAGGTATGGCTTGCCATACTTGATTACAGAGACTATGTCATTTATAAATAAGAGGAATAGAATAGGGCCAAGAACACTACCTTGTATTACACCACTGGTTATCGGCTTTGAGGAAGACAACTGGTGGTTGATTTTGACTAATTGCTCTCTTTCTGTGAGAAAAGAACTTATCCATTTGTGAAGATTTCCGGTTATTCCGTAGGATTGGAGTTTTGTTAGGAGTCTGATATGTGGGACTTTATCGAAGGCCTTGCTAACGTCAAGAAACAATGTTGTTACCGAACGCCCATTATCAATGCTTTGTGTGATGTAGTCAAAATAATCTAAGTGGCAAGTAATGCACGACCTTCTACTTAAGAAACCGTATTGGGATGGGGATAGTAGGTCATTTGACAGCAAGTACTGAATGATTTGAGTCTTAACTATCTTTTCCATTACACGTGAAACTACAGACGTGATGTTGATGGGGCGGTAGTTGTTGATATCAGCTATAGGCCCGTATTTATGGATAGGTACAATATAAGACTTCTTCCAGCAGTTAGGGTATGTCCCATCGCTTAATGAAATTGAGTATAACTTGAGTAAGAGTAAACTCATGTCATTACCACCTTTTTTCAGCAGAACGGAAGATATACCGTCTGGGCCAGTAGTGTTACTAAGCTTAAGATTTGCGACAGCTTTATCGATCTCATGTGTGGTGAAAATTATGTCACTTAAACATTCGTCTGTTTTACGTGGGAAATCCACGACTTCATCGTTCTCTAAGGTGTATAATCTGGCGAAGTGCTTGCTAAACAGTTCACATATCGCCTCATTATTTTCGTAAGCAATGCCGTCTAAGTATATTATTTTCGGATAGGGTGTTTTGGAGTTCATCAACCTACTTTTAAAAAGTTTGGCTATTTCTCCTGAGTTATGCGGTGCATGAATGGCCTGCATTTCTTTGTTTCTGAGGCCTATATTTCTCAACTCTTCAATTCTACTGAGAAGGGACGTTATGGCAATTAATGACGATAAGTCATGATATCTGTAGTATTTTATTGAGTGCTTACGTAGACTTCTTCTAAACGATGTCGGAATATAATCACTTTGGGGGAATCTGAAGTTAAGAATCTTCTCGGGTGCAATGACGTCGTGAATTGAGTTAATATTCTGATAGAAGTTGTTAAGAATTGCATCTAAGGACTGGTTCGAAAAGTACGAGTCCCAATTAGAACATCTAATTAGGTGCTGATACAAGTCCCAGTCAGCATGTGTGTACAATCTCATAGGTATCTGGCCAGCTTCATCTCTGCGTTTTGTTTCAGGAAAGATGTCAAAAGAACAAACTACTATTCTATGGTCACTACCTGGAAATTCATGTCCAACATGTACGGTAGATGGCGTTATGTTGTTCGTGAAAATAAGGTCTAGGATATTTGCGGATCTAGTGGGTGAATTTATGTGTTGTGTCCACCCTCCTGTGACGATGGAATTTATGAGATTATCGTACCTTTGGGGTCCTCGGAGTGAAGACCATGATACTTCTGGCAAGTTGAAATCGCCTCCGATAATTTTATAACTGAAAGGAAGATTGGCTGTAACATTAAAGATATTGCTAAGCATATTATCATATTCCCTGCTGGATGAAGGGGGCCGGTACACACAACCCACAAGTATAGGTTTACTTCTGACAACTTTTATTTCGACCCAGATCGAGTCATTGAGTTGTGACAGAATTGGGTTACTAAACTGGGTTGCACACATGGATTGTTCACAGTAAATTAGTGTTCCACCCCCACGACCTGTCCGTCTGTCCCCGCGAAAAAGGTTGTATTTATCAATCCTTAGGCTGTCATTGGAGATTTCACTTGTGCACCAGGCTTCGGTGATCATAATCAATGACGGTCTGCATATAGAAGCTATTGTACTTAGTGCTAAATGTTTGCTTAGAACTGATCTCGTATTTACTAGGATAATAGATAAACACTGGCTATGTGGTTTCAGTGAGCGGACAACATCTTGGTAAAATAATCCGTGAGTATCCTCTATATACATGTTATCTCGTAATTTGGACAATCAATTGTGGTGTTTTGCTTTGCCTTAAAAATGGGACTGTCAGTGGAGAAGTTACACCACATCCCGTACATATATCCATCTAAATGACTTTAAATGAGATCCTTTTGAGATTGATTTGTAACCCTTATCTTTTTTTAAGCGGCCCAAAACCCTTCAATTGAATTCGTATGAGTCCTCGTAACGGGATCCACGAAATCACTTGAATGGTTCACTCTGTGATGAATATACCCTAGAGACGACGGCAAATTATAACCTTTCAACTCGTCCGTGTGTATAAATGACCCCCATTTAACAAGTCTCTTTATAATAGGTATTAAAGTGGTTGGTTTTCTGTCGGCTATCCGTTCGACGAATCCCTTTCGGAGGGAGGTGTCGTATAAACATAATACCCAAATGTTGTTTGCTCGCTGGCGACCACGGTTGTATTTCTTTATCCCCAGCACAGTTTCATCGACATGCACAACAACGCCTTCTCCACCCAGCAAACAAGTGATTTTCTCCATTTTCCACGAAGCAATATCTCTGCAATGCTGGTACCACTGAACTGTTGAGACGAGGCTATTCTCCATCTCGGTAGCTGCTGCTCTCACCAGCTGCTTCAGCACCCAGTAGTTGCAGATATAAAAAATCTGGGTTAGGGAGGGATGCGACCTGACGAAAAAGTTCCTATGAAGTATTAAAATTATCAGCTTACCCTCTCTAATGCTAGCACGCTTCAAACTTATGGCACAACGATGAACAAATCCATCGGCTGATCTGCTATAGCTTTTTAAAGTCATTATATCACCACACTAACAAGTTCGCTCCTTTCACCATCTGCTGTGGCTGAAAATGGCAGCAAAAGTATGCTGATAACCAGTAGTAGCATAGCTTCTATAAACTCAGCACCTGGTCCTGACATAGACCTCTTCACTTCACCTAATGTATGTGTCGCGAAACATCAGATAACAAGTCAAGTTTCAACACACTTCAGAAATAGGACGACTATAGCTGTCTTTAGAAGAGCTGAAGACAGAAATTCGAAATTTAAGGCATAGTAAGGCTTTGAATGCATGGTGTCCGGAAAATTTGGCTAGCATATCTGAACTATCAGCGCAGGTCAGTTACATGTAATCGCAGGTCTCTGAACTTACACCTCTGAGCATCCTGACCAGAAACATAAGCCCTGGCGAACTTGACACAGAATCAATAACCAAAGTAGACAACCTGGTGAACTTCATCACAACAGAGGTCATCAAAAGATTAGATACTAGATAAAGTGTGACGGTCTGCAATATACCAGATAATGAGAAGGTTGAAAAAGGTTCAAAGCAACTTACTTGTGTTGGCGGAAATGCCTAACTCCCAAACAAAGTGATACAGACTGAAGAAGAGTCAGCACGTCCACTGCTTCCCTATACGACTTCAGTTTGAAACACAGACAGAGGCTAAGAAATTCACCAATTCACAGCGTATCCTACTACAGGACGCCACTTACAAACAAATAAATGTTGTAGCAGATAAGACAGTGGTTGCAAGACGTGCTTACAGTCACGTCATTAAACCTAATCGCAAGTCACCAAATAGATAAACACACAAGACTGTGGAACTCACAGTCTCCCCCCTCTCAAACCTCACGTAAGCGGCTCCACAGAGCAAGACACTAACCGAAAGGCTAGTAAATCATAATATTGGTCGTAAAGTAGTCCGTCTACCCTCTACCATGGATCTAGACATGCCTCTGTATATCCCTAAAACAACATTCTCTCCTAGCCGTAACGTGAGAGTTCAAATGGAATTCGGTAACAAAACGTGCCGAAATACACCATTCATTACGAAAAATCCACCACATTTTCAATCTCCTAGGAAGGATCCTCGCTGTAGGGTAAATAATATACAAAATTATGCTGACAACCACATAAAAACCAGGAATCAGGTCGTACGGTCCACGAGCAATAACGACAAAACCTGATTGCACACTATGCCAATTCACACTAAAGCCCACACTAGTAGCTGGTGTAGCAACACCGCGCGAAATAATACAAGTAGCAACACTCAGAGCTCAGCTCCTAAACACTCTGGGTCTTCAAAGTATGACATGCAAACAAAATTTGGCAGAATACGCGGCACAAGTCGGCTGAGGATTAAACCGCAGTGCAACAATGCATATAATGAAACCCATGTAAGGACACTTAGAACATCTTCAAACAATAGGCAGATCAATAAACCATGGGCATCACAAGGTATTAATGACTTTTATCCGCCACATCCCTGTCAGCGCTGACAAAACAACTAGTGGGGATGTCAACTATTCTGAACCCGTACCACTAATGTCGCCTCCCTAACGGGAAGAAAAAACACAATCTAGTGCACACGCATTTATTTATCACATCCAATTCTTGTACAAACATAGGCCAAATAAGAACTCCTACCCAAGCCTAAAACTACCTCATCCTATGGTGCAACCCATAATAAAACTTATTCTTCAAAAAAGAAATAGGAAGTAACTCGATAGACTTAGGTGAACGTGGTACTTAAACTAATTGCAACACAGGCTTGTTATGCCACGCGAAACCAGTGGATGCCCAACCATACTTGAGTCTGATCAACGAGCTTAAACACTTCAGACACCACTTCAGCTCTCAACGTTACCTAATTCTTATTAATGCTAAATCTATCCTAAACAAACCACCGATGCTCATGGCATAAATCCTGGCATATAACCCCCCAGTAATTATTAATACAGAATCCTGGTGTCACTCCAATATACCAGACGAAGAGATAAGCATAAATGGATACACACACTTTCGATGTGACAGGAACAATGTTAAGGGAGGAGGCTGCCTAATGTACTTCCTGAACACACTGTATTACAGATAGAAAATAGGGCACTCAATGATATGCACGACGCCCTGCGGGTCAACGTACACTTCAAAAGTGCTACACTACTAATAGGACGTATCTACAGAGCACCTGGCACCCTTAGTGATTACGAGACACAACTCATTTATGTACTGGACCAAGTATCCACTCTTCCATACGAGCATAAAATCATATGTAGAGACTTCAACCCACCCGAAATCAACTGAAATTTATTAATGGGCCCGACTAAAGATGACAAGCTGCTAGGTACACTGAACATCTTCGGCTGGAAACAAACTGTCACTATCCCTACAAGAGGTGACAACATACTGGACTTAATATTCTGTCACGATATAAGCCCCCTCTTAATCCCAGTGGGTTTCAAGTTTTCAGGTAGTGACCACAAAACAGTGATGTGTGCACTGCCACTTCCACTGAGTAGCAATGCAGCTCACACCTCCACTTCTCAACAGGTAATACATGGGAACTATGGTAAGGCAAACTGGGCCTTAGTAGAATCAATGCTAAGACCCTGCGAATGGTGCGAATACTTCACCACTGGTGACCTGTCAACAGCTCTGAGTATCTTCTATCAGAACTCAAACACAGGCTTAGATACTTCCACTCCACTCCAGGCACTAGAGGTTTCTTCAAGTGGAAGGTCATTTATGAAACCAAAGGACTGTACAGAACTGAAGAGGCCCTCGACAAGTCACTTCGAACACCACAACTTTGGCATACTAGGGTTAATTCTTAACGCGCTTATCCCCATCCCACAAGCTCAAGATTCGCGTGTGACGAACGAAGAACGCACAGCAATGGTTAGCCCTGCTATGGTGTATGCACTCACAGAAATCTTAAAGCAGCGTTTGAATCGCAAAAGTCACAGCATTTCCCTCCTCATAGACAAAGGTAGGCTATACAATGACTCTGTAGATATGTGTGAATTATTCAAAAACATTTCCAGCTAACAATTTTGAGCCTACAGTCCCATTACCCAGCATACGAAGCAACTCTCATCTTAACCCACACTAAAACAAATTAGTATCGTTGAATTCACTTATGCTAACATTAATCCAAGCTATTAGAACTCCTAAAAGCTCAAAACGTTTTGGCACTGACAGTATATCAACGTATTTCTATAAATATGGTGGTCCTGACATTGATTTACTACTGCTTAAGATCTTCGCTCTGACCTTAGAAACCCAAACTTACTCGGATATATGAAAAACGATATTTATTTTATTTAAGCACAAATGTGGCTCGAAAACAGATGTCAACAACCACAGACCGATCAATATCACGCCTATCGCATCTGGAATTACGAAGAGACTAGATTTCAAAAGTCCAGGTCTAACTACACTGGACTCAGAGCTGTCCTCGGAAGACTTTCAGCAACTATGTGGAATAACCAACGCAAGAAGCCAGAACACAGATTGGCGACTCGAGAATCTTTTATTCCTGCACCAATGTGGAACAGACCATAACGACGACTGCAGTATCGATGACTCCCGCCAAAATAATAATAGTAATTTGTATTTTCATATAAACATAAATTTACATGAAAATGCATGCCATTTTTACAGGCACGATCAAGTATTGTATAATATCCAATCTTAAATTGTCTACAAGTTAATAATGTTTCAACTGTTAAATATTTGATGCATATATACATATAATTACACTCATTGTCTGAAGCAGACCGTATAGTTATTGAATTGTACAGTTGTCCTCCAGGTTGAGCGGGAAGATCGACTTCGTTTCGTTTTCATCCCGTGGTTGTAGACATACGATAACCAACCAATATTGAGGTAAGTACAACGTTTACAAGGGATTGGAAGCTGTTTTAGAAAAGTTAAAGTGCTGTGGTGAAACATTAAAGTGTAATAAATTAAGTAAGTGCAATATATCATTAATAAATACATTTATATAGAAAACAGAATGGGGAAGTAATTAATCCTTAGGCCGACAACGTCCATTTGCAATGTATAATAATACCAATATACTCCGTGCTATCATGATGTCCACTTTTGGCTTTAATACATTTATCCTCATGCCAGTTGTTTTCATTTCATGCCTTTTTGTCTATTTGGTGCACAACCGTACCCTACAGAGAATAGGAATAGAATAAGCCGAATCAAATTCATAAAGAGCTATAAAATGTTGGGTTTAATGGAATATAATGAGGATCAAGTAAAGACGTTATTAGAAAATAAATGAGATAAGACATTGTGAAGTGGTATTTAAAGATCCGACAATGGATAGCAAGTTAGTTTATAAGATGCCCCATAAATCTGTGCAGAGCCCACATGGTCGCATCTCAACGATAGGCTGAGCGAATGGTATATATCTAAAGGCAGAAGCATGATCTGTCAAGGCGTTCATTATTATCTTTTTCAAGATAAAGATCTAAGCCCTCATAAAAATCAGAAATATCTCGAGCCTTTAATTTGTATATTGCTGTTCCTGCAGAATGGGGCGATTCACCTTAGTGACCACCACCATATCTACTGATCAGCTAACGCCACCCTCCCTCCTTTTTTGATGTTAAGCTCTGAGACTATGATTATTATGGCTACCGCAAATATATTGCTTGGTACCAGACATGTTCGTACCCCATATTCCATCTCCCTAGCTTTCTTAATGAGTGCTTCCAATAGGTCTCCGCGTACATCTTTACGAACATATTATATATGTGTGCATGCATCCTGATGAACAGATTACTTTATAAGAAGTTAAAACCTTAAAGAGTAAAACGAATAGGTATTGTGAATAGTGGAGCAAGATTTAGCAGAACACTATAGTTAGGGTTCAATGTATGTAGTATGAACTGAAGGTAGGGTCGGTTGGGAGGACTTAGTGTACTTATATATAGTAAACATCTGACATTGCAAAGTAACGTGTCTAGACATATTGTAAAGAGATATAAACACAGAACCAACAAAATTTTGGCATTTTGTTAACAATACTGCAGTGTGTGTATACTGAAGAATGGTGTCAATGTAGTTGAAGACTGAACGATCAATTCATGGATGTTTGCTCAAAACCAACTTCCCTAATTTTCGCGGAGGCATCAATACGACAGTCATCGTCTCACCGGTCGCTGCTCAGAAAGAAGTCAGGAGACAACTGTCAGAAGTAATATTGTGATTCATTATTGTAATTTTTGTTCACAGACCTTAGTTATAACAGTGTTTATATGTTGGTGTTACAATGAAGAATTCTCGAGTCGCCAATTGGTGTTTCGGTTTCTGCGTCCGTTATTACTAAGCGTTTCTGAGAAACTTCAAGGAACAGCATGAGCCCGAGTGCAGCAAGAGCTGGGCATTAAGGGTTTACGAGACAAATGGTAATCAGTCTACAAGGAGCCGTAGAGTAAATCAAACCATACATGAAAAGAGTATAATCAATAATATAATTCGTATATCAAATAATACACTAGGCTCAATAATTGAGTGTTATGAGGGAAACAAGCGTGGTAAAGCAAGAGAACATGTGATGCATTAATATTTTAAGTATTTTAATAACCATCTAATTTAAGAATTGAACATGCATGATTAATAAGTATTATTATATTAGTATATACATATGTAAAATGTTAAAAGGTGTGGATGCTATTACAATTATTTTCAGTGTTACTTTTACCAACACAACTTAGTGAAAATTATAGAGAATAGAAATCAGTAAATTAGTTAACGTTCGCTGCGTGAGTATTAGAGTCGAGATTTACGTATGTGACTATATTGAAGACTGGACTGGCCTTCAATTTCCGTTCTACCAACAGTTGTGGTCTCTTAGACGAGCTGGGGTGGACATGTTAAAGTGTCTTTCTAGGCTCCGTTTGAACCCATCAGGGCTTTCACAACATCTTATTTCAGGTGATAGTTGGTTCCAAAGAGTGCAATATTTAATGGTGAAAACGTTTGCCCTAATGGATTTTCTGTGGGTAGCCATCTTGACAAGGTAGTCGTGGTTTCGCAGCTGATATGATTTAATATTTTCCCACGTTATGGATGAGTTACTGTAGCAATGTTTCCTAATGACTGAAGAGTAGAAACAGGTTGCACTTCACTCTCCTTAACCACAGAGGCTCTAATTTCAGACGTACACACCTGTCAACATATTCCACTTGCTGGTCAAACACTACTATGCGTTTCATGAGGAATCTCCGGACACTTTCTACTTTTTTTGTCTGCAGACCTGAGGCTACTAAATAGGAGAGCACAATATTCAAGTTTGAGACGGATACATGTCCTACATATATATAGCTAATCTTGGGTGTAGAAGTTACGCAGTACAAAGGCAGTAAGTCGTTTACAGTCAGAAAAAACCTTATTTGCATGATCGGGGAAGGATAAATCTGAGTATGTTATTGTTATAGCTGCACTGAATTAAGGTAAAACCCCGTCGCCAATTGTTATAACTGCACTGAATTAAGGTAAACCCCGTCGCCAATTTGTTATAACTGCACTGAATTAAGGTAAAACCCCGTTGCCAATTTGTTATAACTGTAGGGGATTGGATGAAGACGTTTTCACCTTATTCTGTCTGCGCCTGAACTTATCTGTCTATCTGCTTGTCGTACCTTCCGACTTAGTAAAGCACGCAAATATCAAAAGACAAAGGCTGGACTGTGACTGTGTATTGAAGTGCAACAACGATAAAGAAAGCCATGGTATTTATACATTTTACAACAATATGGACAGCTAACAGCATTTAAAATAATTGACCTTGATAGCCAATAACAAAGTGTGTGAGAAATGATAATATGCCATATGTACGACATTGACAGTCAGTAACAAAATGTGTGGGAATGATAATATACCATATATATAAAATTAGCAGTCACTACCAAAATGCGTGAGAATGATAATATACAAAATTAGCAGTCAATACCAAAATGTGTGGGATCCTATCAGTTATCCCGAGATCTGTGACTGTGTTCAGTTTTGAGAGGAGCTTACTGTACATATATAGGCACATTATCGGTTTCCAGCGCCCAAGGTGGGTTATACCGCACTTGTCTGGGTTGAAAGTCAGTTGCCACTTTTCGCTCCAATCGCCTAGGTCGTTTAAGTCTTGTTGGATCTTGCTTCCGACGCTCATATCACCGTACCCATAATCGTATACTATCTTGAGATCATCTGCAAAAAGGTATGGTTTGCCATGCTCGATTACAGAGACTATTGTCAGTCACGTCTCGCAAACCGTTAATGCCCAGCTCTTCCTACGCTCGGGTTCACGCTGTTCCTTGAAGTTTCTCAGAAACGCTTAATAATAACGGGCGCGAAAACCAGAACACCGATTGGCCACTCGAGAATTCTTCATTGTAACACCAACATATAAACACTGTTATAACTAAGGTCTGTGAACAAATATTACAATAATGAATCACAATATTACTTCTGACGGTTTTCTGCTGACTTCTTACTGAGCAGCGACCGATGAGACGATGACTGTCGTATTGATGCCTCCGCGAAAAGTGGGGAAGTTGGTTTCGAGCAAACATCCATGAATTGATCGTTCAATCTTCAACTACATTGACAACTATGTGATTTATAAATAAGAGGAAGAGAATAGGGCCAGGAGCACTACTTTGTATTACACCACTGGTTATCGGCTTTGAGGAAGACAACTGGGGGTTGATTTTGACTAATTGCTGTCTTTCTGTGAGAAAAGAACTTATCCATTTGAGAAGTTTTCCGGTTATTATGTAGGATTGGAGTTTTGTTAGGAGTCTGATATATGGGACTTTATCGAAGGCCTTGCTAACGTCGAGAAACAATGTTGTTACCGAACGCCCATTATCAATGCTTTGTGTAATGTAGTCAAATTAATCTGAGTGGCAAGTTATGCACGACCTTCTACTTAAGAAACCGTATTGGGATGGGGATAGTAGGTCATTTGACAGCAACTGCTGAATGATTTGAGTCTTGACTATCTTTTCCATTACACGTGAAACTACAGACGTGATGTTGATGGGGCGGTAGTTGTTGATATCAGCTGTAGGCCCGTATCTATGGATAGGTACAATATAAGACTTCTTCCAGCAGTTAGGGTATGTCCCATCGCTTAATGAAATTGAGTATAACTTGAGTAAGAGTAAACTCATGTCATTACCACCTTTTTTCAGTAGAACGGAAGATATACCGTCTGGGCCAGTAGTGTTACTAAGCTTAAGATTTGCGACAGCTTTATCGATCTCATGTGTGGTGAAAATTATGTCACTTAAACATTCGTCTGTTTTACGTGGGAAATCCACGACTTCATCGTTCTCTAAGGTGTATAATCTGGCGAAGTGCTTGCTAAACAGTTCACATATCGCCTCATTATTTTCGTAAGCAACGCCGTCTAAGTATGTTATTTTCGGATGGGGTGTTTTGCAGTTCGTCAACCTACTTTTAAAAAGTTTGGCTATTTCTCCTGAGTTATGCGGTGCATGAATGGCCTGCATTTCTTTGTTTCTGAGGCCTATATTTCTCAACTCTTCAATTCTATTGAGAAGGGACGTAATGGCAATTAATGACTCTCGCCGACCATGCACATGGTCCGAGTTCGAGCCCACGCCGACGCACACCTGATATCTATGGTCGGCCTGCAAAATTTGGGCTACCGATATCCATGCTGAAAATTCCATACTTGTACCAAAAATACAGTGTGGAATCAAGCTGTAAACAAAAATTAAAAAAATTAAAAAATTAAAATTAAAATTAAATGATATCTGTAGTATTTTATTGAGTGCTTTGGTAGGCTTCTTCTAAACGATGTCGGAATATAATCGCTTTGGAGGAATCTGAAGCTAAGAATCTTCTCGGGTGCAATGACGTCGTGAATTGAGTTAATATTCTGATAAAATATGTTAGGAATCGCATCTAAGGACTGGTTCGAAAAGTACGAGTCCCAATTAGAACATCTAATTAGGTGCTGATACAAGTCCCAGTCAGCATGTGTGTACAACCTCATAGGTATCTGGCCAGCTTCATCTCTGCCTTTTGTTTCAGGAAAGATGTCAAAAGAACAAACTACTATTCTATGGTCACTACCTGGAAATTCCTGTCCCACATGTACTGTAGATGGCGTTATGTTGTTCGTGAAAATAAGGTCTAGGATATTTGCGGATCTAGTGGGTGAATTTATGTGTTGTGTCCACCCTCCTGTGATGATGGAATTCATGAGATTATCATACCTTTGGGGTCCTCGGAGTGAAGACCATGCTACTTCTGGCATGTTGAAATCGACTCCGATAATTTTATAACTGAAAGGAAGATTGGCTGTAACATTAAAGATATTGCTGAGCATATTATCATATTCCCTGCTGGATGAAGGGGGCCGGTACACACAACCCATAAGTATAGGTTTACTTCTGACAACTTTTATTTCGACCCAGATCAAGTCATTGAGTTGTGACAAAATTAGGTTACTAAACTGGGTTGCACACATGGATTGTTCACAGTAAATTAGTGTTCCACCCCCACGACCTGTCCGTCTGTCCCCTCGAAAAAGGTTGTATTTATCAATCCTTAGGCTGTCATCGAGGATTTCACTTGTGCACCAGGCTTCGGTGATCATAATCAATGACGGTTTGCATATAGAAGCTATTGTACTTAGTGCTGAGTGTTTGCTTAGAACTGATCTCGTATTTACTAGGATAATAGATAAACACTGGCTATGTGGTTTCAGTGAGCGGACAACATCTTGGTAAAATAATCCGTGAGTATCCTCTATATACATGTTATCAGACTCATTTACCAATATCTTTGGATCGTAGGAAGACTTCAGGTAGATTTTTGAGGTGGTAGTCAGGGATGGGCTTACGTTTGTATATGGTATGCAGTGAGAGACACCTGTGTGATAATCAGATATTAATATTTTAGAGATTTTAGTGTCCGCGTTTGGTGTCGACACTGTGTCAGCTATCTCCCGGGAAATATGCCTTGCCCTAGCTGTAGACTGTTCGCTATGCCAGCAAGGAATTGATCCGATATCATGCGTGCTATATGCATGATTTCAGGTGTTTCTGTTAACTGACGCTGGTGAAAATCCTGCCCTAAGGTATAACCGATATGTGTATTCGGTAATTTGTTGCCAGTATAAGAATGAAGTGTTGGTATCTGTTTCTGGTATTCATCAGACCATAGCAAGTTTTGTGCAGAAATCGGCACATGCTCCCCACTAGATACATAAGATGTATGAATGGGTTCTGTTGGCTTGCTAACTGTGGTCTGTGGCCGATGTTTGGGGTATTTTCTATAACTTTCAGTCGACAGAATATTAGAAGTGGGCTGGCTGACAAGGGGTTTACGTAGTGGATGCGCAGAACAATACCTACTGCCTTGCTGTACTGTTTGTCTAGAATTATTGCTTGGATATAGTTGGCTTTCCAATTGACACCAATTAGGCCTACCTCTAGGAGCTTCGTCTACCATATTCGACTTTCTCTTACAAAGAAGGCCTAGAGGTGCTTTCGTCTCTCTCATATCAAAGGGCTTTCTTGCTCCGGGTCCAGTATTTCATTCATTTACTTCTTTTTCCCTATCTTATGATCAACTGGCTGATGATGGCTAACGGGGTAGCCAGCACATGCTATGTAGGGTTTCTGTGGCTTGGACATCTCATGAGCTTTAGTTTTCTTAATGGAAGTGGGACGTTTGTCATAACGCCTAGAAAACTTGCCAACTTGGGTAGCTACATTCGACTGGTGCTTCACAGAGTGTGGATTGTCAGACTGAGGAGTAACTGACTTATAAGGCAATGGTTGGACCACCAGTGGGATGGGTTTTGATGGTTTCGGTGTCTTGACTTTTGCGTCAGTGTGAAAACGATGTATTTCAACATTGTTTCCCGTTGACTCATCTATGTCCACCATTTCAGTGTCAGCATCAATATCGTTATATAATGCTTGGCTAACATTAGCCAGTGCCTGCGAAAATGTCTGTTGCATGCCGTGATCAGATATTTCACTAGACGGAACATCATCTACAGTTATCCTATTAGAGTTATCAGCGTTCACTGTTCCTGAGCGGCATGGTGTTAAATCAGGTGCAACCCTAATGTTAGTGTATGGTGTTGAAGAGCCTATTGTCTTACCAGATTTCAGAAAACTCCTGGCTTCTTCAGTAGACCTAAACTTGAAAAGCACAGGACACGGGTGGTTTGCAGATTTCTTACGAAGACGCAAAACCTGACATTCTGTCAACGACATATTACAAGCCTTTAGACACGAATTCTTAAGTTTGGCAATCGCCTCTCTGTCTGGAATGTTATAGGCCAAGACGTTATGTGAAGACATAATCCTCTTAACAGCTTCTTCAGCCAAATAGTCAATTATGCGCTCGGATTTGATTGGTGATTCAAGACAGATGTTTTGTGATGGGTCACACAGTTGCGTGAGAGGCATAATGCTGTCAAACTTGCTCTGTAGTTCTGCTATTGACTTCT